>CAKALG010044861.1:0-10510 GCA_916700815.1 Helicolenus hilgendorfi
TTCAGTTGATTCCTCAACTCTCCCTTTACATATCCAAACAGCTCTATTGATGGGCATGGTATTAGCAAAAAAACTCATTCTCAAAGACTGGAAGACACCAACTCCACCGTGCTTCAGAAACTGGTTGCATGAATTGTTCTCAGTTATCCACATGGAGAAATTGCGAGCCAATAATTTAAAATGTCAACATAAATGGGAAGAATCTTGGGGACCCTTTTTGCAATATTTGGACTCAGTTTGACAATATTTCTATTCATATACTGATTGTTTTGTTTTCCTTTTCTCTGTTCTGCTGTTGAATACTCCCACTATGGATGGCCTGCATTCCATTATCACATGGATGATACTGTATGTAATGATATGTATGTTTTGTCCTTGACAAGCGGTTTAGATAATTCTCTCTTAGGGATTTGTATTACTCCTCCCCGGGTGTAAAAGTGTGTGGATGGGTGTGTGTGTGTGCGAGTGTGGGGACTTTCGGGTTTGGTTGCAGGTTTGGATTTTTGTTTGATGTGTGTGTTGTCGTTAAAGTTTGTCAATAAAGATAATATTAAAAAAAAAAAAAAAAAACGGAAATGAGTTAGCATTTAGCACTTCTGGTTCCCTAATGTGGAAATTAGTCAATTCGTTTTTTGGATGGGTTTTTAGTCAGATTTTTTTAAATAAGCTCTGAGTTTAACACAAGCTGAAAAGATTTTAATGTTTTGTTCTACGACATAAAATACGTCAATAAATGTCCCACTTGTGAATTTTGAATCTTTTACGTGTCTTGAATAAAGTAGAATAAATTAAATGTCTGTCTTAGTTTTTTCGCATTTTACGAGTAAATGTTTGTACGGGTAGTGGCACGGGACTAACATTGGAGCGTGTTCCATGACGAACACAAAACGGCGTTGCACGACGTCAGTAAGGGCAGCTGGTGAAGTCGGCATCAATGTAGACTCGCTGTTGGAGGGTTTTATAACCCACTTCCACTCCTGGCTAATTGGTTTGGGATGGCACTTAGTTCTAGTGTCTAGTGTCTAGTGTGCACATGTTTTAGTGCATTTCAACGGAATTGCAACAGAATTGTGTTGCTAGGCAACAGCTTGGGTCCATGTTTACTTCCTCAGCTGATGTTATTCACATACACTGCAACAGGAAATAAACTGGGACACATTTAGAATGTTTGTTTAAAACCGTGTAATGGTCTTAATATTGTATATTTGTGACCTCACAAATGGACAGACATCCTAACGGCTTGTTTCAAACGCACAATTTCTGAATACGGGCTGTGGGTATTTCTCCGTATATTGAGCATTTTGATAGTGTAACAGTATTTATATAGCATTTAAACCTGCTTTATAATATAAAAGACATAAATTTCACTTTTTACAATATGAGACCTTTAATGGGCATTTCCTGTGTAAAATAGTTTAGAGCAGGGGTCACCAACACGGTGCCCGCGGACACCAGGTCGCCCCTAAAGACCACATGAGTCGCCCGCAGGCCTGTTCTAAAAATAGCTCAAATAGCGGCACTTACCAGTGAGCTGCATCTCATTGTTTTTGTTGCTATTCTTGTTTAAATCACACTTAGGCTACATGTAAACTGGAAATGACAATATATTTAAAAAAAACTTGTTTAAAAAATGTTTAATATAAATGAACTCTGACCTAGTATAGTTCAAAGGTCAGTATTGTGCGCATGACCAAAACGTAGCGTTTGTGGAGATCATACAAACAAGGTGGAAACAAGCTAGCGGGCGCGGCGAAAAAGAGGAGGTGACTGACCCCCAAAAAGAAAGAAAACATATCATTTTCACCATGAATGGGAGGTAGAGTTTATTTACCACTGTGAAAGAAACCTGCGTGTTTCTCATTTGCGAGGCGACTGTGGCGACGGCAAAGCGGCACAATGTGGAGAGACAATAGAAATAAATAGAATAGAGAGACAGAGAGAAAATATAGAAATAAATAGAATAGAGAGACATAGAGAAAATATAGAAATAAATAGAATAGAGAGACAGAGAAAATATAGAAATAAATAGAACAGAGAGACATAGAGAAAATATAGAAATAAATAGAATAGAGAGACAGAGAGAAAATATAGAAATAAAGCGTTGCATATTGATATTTATCTGTTTCCTATCTTGTTAAATCATTGTTGATATTTATTGTGAGAAATCATTACCATGATCAGTGTCTTCAAATAGCTGAATATCATTAATTATTAATAATAACATATAGTTAAAGGTAAATTGAGCAAATTGCCTATTTCAGAAGTGTTTATCAAACTGGTAGCCCTTTGCCGCAATCAGTACCCAGGAAGTAGCTCTCGGTTTCAAAAAGGTTGGTGACCCCTGGATTAGATGTGGCCAACCAGTCAGACACTGAGAGCCACATCATCACAAAATGCACACACACACATTTCCATTAAGAATCAATAGTATTTTTATTTTATTTACTTGCATTTAGCTACAACAACTCAGTGGAACTTCTTCCAAACTTTTCCTAAATCCTTTTTAAATTCTGGCTCTGATACGACCAGACAGATTAGTGAAGACAGTCTTCCACAATTCTAAGATTTAAATTAGGGTTGTCAATCGATTAAAATATTTGAACACGATTAATTGCACATTATTTATCTGTTCAAAATGAACTTTAAAGGGAGATTTGTCAAGTATTTAATACTCTTATCGACATTTCACCCAACTTTACTGGGAGGTCAGAAGAGATCTGGGAAATAAAGGTTCCCCTTTCACGATTTGGAGCTCTAACAAACATATAGGCAGAGAAATAAACATGCATCTACCTGCTTACACGTAGCATGAAGAGGTTTCATTTCCACTTAATCTTTTAGATCATTGACAGGAATATGTTCTCACCTCTCATGATCTCAGCAGGAAATTGTTGCAGTCAGTGAAACTAATTCGGAGGCACATTTTCTCAACTCCCTTGCAGAGTGTGGGCTCAGTATTTGCTGATGTGATTAGGTTCATGGAAAATGTGTGTTAATACCAGAGATCTCTCATCTGCAGCAGCTTATCAGATGGAGCAAATTATATAAATAATGCGAGATGAGGCTTGAGACATATAACAGGTGTAGTGTGTGTATAAAGTCTCATCTAACAGAGTATATTGTAGGGGTGGGGAAAAAAATGTATTCACCTTTGTATCGCAATTAAAAAAAAAAGAAAATTCTCGATTTTGAAATATATTTTTTAATGCCAGAATCAATATATTTGCTTCATTTGAGTCTATGCGGAGATAGAAGGAAGTTACAGCTTTTACTGTTGTAGTCTGAGTAACGTGACTTAATATCCGTTCTCTATCCTCCAACCAAAACACACAGAAGCCAGCCGCCGCGAGCCAAATACAAAATGTAGAAAATTGCTGAGGTTCTATGTGGATACGACCTACAGCAGTGTCCTGATGAAAGTCTGTAGTTTTTTTGACCGCCCCATCCACCCCGACCTCCTCCCTAGGCGCCGTTCATTATACTTCCTGGTTCACAATTATGCGGATTACATAAGAATTGACTTTGTGCTGACCATCACAAAAAAAGTTCACAATTCCTATCTATGTACACGTAACAATACATTAAATTTTGTGACTACTTCATGAACTGCTGTGCACCTGGGCTGACCATTTAGAGTTATTTTCTTTATATAAGAAGACAACAATCATGCATACCTGAGATGTAAAGGATGAAACCCATAAACACACATCCAGCTTCTCACAACAACGTGGCTGCTGTCGTCTTCAGCTTCTAATCAGAACGGTGTTTGTAGAACATTTCATACAAGCTCATCCAAAACAAAAAAAGCCAACAGCAGTTGACTTTTACCGAGTAAAGGCTGTAGAGGACAGAATGGGCTGTTAGATAATGTTTGAGAGGTTAACACAACAGGAAGCTAAATGCAAACTTCCTTCCTATGTTATTATTATATCACTTCCTCATCTCTCAACACAAGTTTTAAACTAGTTAAATGCGTTGGCTCTCATCAAAACATCACAACCTGCTAAATGAAGTGCACAACTCTCTCTCTCTTCAGTACATCCAGAGCTTAGTCAGACAGAACAGCCATACAGAAAATGCATCAGCTCACATAAACCTGTGACCTCCAGAGGGCGCTATCATCACAGTACTATGCTGCTGAGGCATTTGGTCACTTTATCTCAGCCCCCTCACCAGTTGTGTGTATTCAGTAATATTTTCCACTGTTGGCTGATGCCGTTCATGGGAAATGTGACTGGAGATCTCTCCAGTTCATCCCCTCCTGCTGTCGGTTTATTAAATGGAAACAATTCAACAGATAATGTTAGAAAATGCTTGGTACCCACAACAGGTGCAGTGTATGTATGTGTGTGTGTGTGTGTGTGTGTGAGATTGTTAATAGTTAACAGCCGACCATGGCTGCTGCCGTAGACCTGCTCAGTGCCAGCCAGCCATAACATAGTGAAGGAACAGGAAGCATGAGCTTGTGAGACAAGGCCGTGTGTCTGTGTGAAGTCTGTACGCAGTGCTTTGTTAAATGCCTGGGAGCCATTTTATACTCCTAAGTATTCTGACCATAATTATAACAATAACGTTGTATGGGACCTAACCCATCGTACTAATTTTAACAGTCAGGTTCATCATCATGAAGACAAGCATATAGGGCTGTTGTAGCGACTACTATCAATTAAAAAGCCGCTATGAGGCTGAAGTAAGCTCTTGACCGTGTGACTCGTTCCAAAAAGTCCAAAAGTCTGGATGCGTTTTACTGTTTTTTAAATGAAAGGAATTACAAACAATAATGTGGGCTAACTGGAATAACTAAAGTATGTAACATGAAGTGACGGTCAACAGAAAATATCTCACCCTCTTTGTCTGATTCCGGCTGTCCAAGAAACACTTTGGCTCCTACAGCTGTCAATCGATTAAAATATTTAATCGCGATGGCATGATTGTCCATAGTTTTTATCTGTTTAAAATGTACCTTAAAGAGAGATTTGTCAAGTATTTAATACTCTTATCAACATGGGAGCAGACAAATATGCTGCTTTATGCAAATGTATGTATATATTCATTATTGGAAATCAATTAACAACAAAAAAAAATTACAAATATTGTCCAGAAACTCACAGGTACTGCATTTAGCATTAAAAGAACCCATTTTCATTCACATATCTTGAGGTCAGAGGTCAAGTGATCCCTTTGAAAATTACCATGCCAGATTTTCCTCGCCAAAATTTAGTGTAAGTTTGTAGTGTTATTTCGCCTCCTTCTCGACAAGCTAGTATGACATGGTTGGGATGGATTCCTTAGGTTTTCTAGTTTTATATGATACCAGTATCTTCACTCTACCTTTAAAACTGGACATCCCAGGATTTAGGGGGATGTATTGGCATCTATTTGTTTTAGTTTATAATCACCTGAAACTGAGGCTATGTTCACACTGAAGGTAAAAGTCGCCCAAATCAGATCTTTTTGTGCATATGTGACTAACTATCTGTTTTTATCATAACTTATCATAACAGTGTGACCACTTTCATACGTGGTCCTAAATCATGCTCACTTCATGCTCAGACCTTTTCATCCCTCGTCTCTCTTTCTTCTCGTCGTCGTTATCACCTGCTCACTAATTTGTTGGCTTCAACTGCACATCAACTGAAACCGTAAACGCTAACTTTAGTGGCCTCCATGTTTACTTCTGTACTACAGCGTGCTGTGTGTGACCTCTTTGTTATTGTTCTTATGTGCAGGACCAAATCCTGTCGTGGATCTCCTTGTTCCAGTGGACAACACTTGCATGAACTATAACTACTGGAAAATGAAAGAAGTCAGAAAGGTATGACACAGATTCCCTGTCTTTTAAGTATTTATTGTTAGCAGAAAATAGATTCAGAAAGTGACAGCATGTGCAAATGTTGAAATTCTATACTCCATTCATATCGCCACTGACAAGCAGTTACTGTTTACCGTGATGACGCTGCCACCTTGTGGTTTCTCGGCGTGCCCTCGCGATATGTGCGTACATGAGCAAGTTGCAGTATTTTTTCCATCACGTTATATAGCCTCCAGAATAATATCAGTGGTTCATAAATGGCCGTTGTACCCCTTTAACTTGAGATGCTCATATTTAGCCTGTTTCAGGTGCAAGCACTTCATGCTAGTTCATCTCTTTATTTTCATGTCAGTGTTTGAATCTGAATCAAAGAAAACAGATGCATTCTAGATTACATATGATAACCTCTATTAGCTTCTGTTGCTAACATGGAAACTTGACGTTATGGCAGCGGCATTTTGATTCATTAAACACGGTTGAAATGAATAACATTAATACTGGCTGCACTGCCAGGGCCCAGGTACTGTGCATGCTGGCCATGCTGACCTCAGCACACCTGCATCTGTTTATACAGTCTATCAGGGCCACATGTAATTAGTATTTCAAGGTGAGCTTTTAATATCAAGAGGCCAGATGATAACTTCTTTAGATAAACTGATAATATCTCATGATAGTTTGTCAGAAGCCTTTCCAGAAACAGCTTAATGTATCCACACTACTGTACTGTGAACCTCTGAAAGCTTTCTGTATTGTTACTTCAGTAATATGCATTAAAGAGCATAGACAAGACATGTAAACACGACATACTATCACCCTTTGATATGACGACCACCTTGTTATTACACAGTGGCTTATCTACACATTGAGCAGACTCGTAGCAACATTAACATTCACTAGAGTCGTGTGTGTGTGGACACCTGGTAAATGTAAGGTCAAATTTCACTCTTCCTCTAGCTTTGTTTTGCTCTCCACCAACTCTTGAGGGAAATATTTGTCTCTTTGGCTACTAAATGCTCCAGTATGTCGCTAACTTTGTCTGTCTGCCATTTGGTGCTGAGTGGGTAGATAACTGTAGGTCTTTATGCTGCGTTCACACCAAACGCAAAACAAACTTTTCACTCGGCACGATTGCTTTCAGATTCGATGCAAGAGGCAAATAGACGTGAATAGACAGAGTATGTGACAAGCGATGCAAAGGGCGCAAAAATCCACGTCATTTGTGTGAGTTGAAATATTATAAACCGAGCAAGAAATTCACGCGATGCTGCGCCATTTCTCCTCCTGTCGTCACTGATGACCTGAAGTCCTGACGTCCTTTCCAATGATTTTGGAATACATTTTCTAAAGCCAGAATCAATGTATTTGCTTGGTTTGCTTGCGGAGGTAGAAGAATCGCTTTTATTGTTGTAGTCTGAGTAATGTAACGTCATATCCATGCGTATCCTTCAACCATAACAAACCGAAGCGAGCCGAAACGAGAAAGTAGAAAACGGCGGAGGGTCTGCGTGGATACGACCTGCACCCTCACATTTTAAATCCAACGTGGTAAACACTACACATCCAGTAAAGTATGGAAACACTTTAGGTTTCACACATTGTCAGGAAAAAAGCAGAGCTAGACAACATGGATAAGGCTGCATGCTAACTCTGTCATGGACAGGAAATGTTATCGTATCACGGTAACGTGCGGTCAAGCCGGCCGTCACTCTCATCTCGGTGGTCAAATGGGCCGACGCTACAACTGTAGAGCACCCATATACTGACATTTATGGTAAATGCATTCAAACGGCCCCGATGGAACTGACCATGGATGTATATGTAAGAGAATGGAGCTGACGGGAGAGCTGGCGACGCACTTGGAGAAGTTAAAGGAAGTATACACATCAACAAATTTTTAGAGATTTTCCAAAGTAAAAATCCCTAGAAGTGTATGATTCAACTTTTGTAGTGTTTAAAAAGTTAACTAAGATCACAATAAACCGTAATATTGTATCACAATTCTTGTAGAATCGCATTAATAATTGCAATACATATCGAATCAGCACCCAAATATCTTGATAATAGAGTCGGGAGATAGGTGAATCGTCCCAGCCCTATAGTAAGTAGTGCCTCGTAATACCAGCCTAATCAGCTTTTATAACGTTTCCTTCCACCCACTCACGTTCAGCCCCTCCAGCTCAGGCTTGCTGAGCACTTGTCTCTGTCTCATCCAGGACTTTTAATGATTCTCTTTTCCTTTTAATGAGATGTGGAGGATGATAATGAGGGCTGATGAAAAGGAGAGCAGAGCCAGGCTACTTCATGTCTCAACACAAGTGAGAAGCTCTTGTCTTCCTATCGCCTGCTGGTGAGTTGGCAAACAAGCTAATCACAACTCTGTATAATTAAAACCTAAATACACTAAAGTATGCTTCAGTTTTGTTCGCTTTGCCAAAAATGCAGTCAAAACAATATTGTCTCAGACTCTGCATTCCAGTGTAAAATGTGAAATACCTGTGAGCTATATACTTTATTAAAAAGCCATTAGTGGATCAAAGATGTTTTGTAGACTACATACCTGTGTAACAAGCTGACAGGCCATTTTCATCCTGCTTTATGTATGTTTTTAATCTCACTGAAGTAAATGAGACATGTCTCTGTCTCTCAGTGTTGGAGTCACTGAGAGACAAAAACGTGAATGCAGTCTCATACGTATATTAGGTGTTAAAGTTAACTTTTTTCCCATATTTTTGTGTCTAAGTGACTAATATGGATGTTTGCTGACGCACAGAGCAGGTCAGGAGAAACTGAAACGAGCTGATGTCTGCTCCCTCGCTCGTTTGCATAGTATTGCATCCAGTTAGGAAGAGGTGTAAATGTGCTTGTTTTTGCCACTGACAGTATCAGACGCTTTTCTTACCTTTATCTTTCTGTTTGTTATTGTGTCATATGACTTGTTGCCAGAAGACAACGGTGGAAAAGTGAGTGAGAGTTGGAGAGAGGAGTGCCGGTGTTGTCAGAGTTGATTGTCAATGTCATGGCTGAATATTTAGATGATTTCCTCAATTCCCCTATTTGAGCCAGAGTACACCGATATTCAGATTTCACTGCGAGATTTCTCCTTTCGCATGCCAGACAGAGCGCACCGGAGGACGGATAGACATGTAGCTGAGGTCCACCGTTTGAAATCGGTTTTGGGATGTTTTGGAGGTGCACCACTTAAACAACTTTTGAGTGCAACAAGGACTTGTCTGCTCTGTTGTATGTGTGCATTTTGTATATACAGTTTCCTTTGTTAACACCTTATTTCGAAAAACGGACGTAGTCACAAGTGTATACTTCCTCTAACTTCTCCAAGTCCGTCGCTATACATCCATAGTCAGCTCCATCGGGGCTATTTGAATGCATTTAACATAAATGTCAGTATATGGGTGCTTTACAGTTGTAGCGTCGGCCCATTTGACCACGGAGATGAGAGTGATGGCAGGCTTGACCGCACGTTACCGCGATACGATAACGTTTCCTGTCCATGACAGAGTTAGCATGCAGCTTTAGCCATGATGTCTAGCTCTGCTTTCCTTGCAATGTGTGAAACCCAAAGTGTTTCCATACTTTACTGGATGTGTAGTGTTGAACTACACTGGATTTAACATGTGAGGGTGCAGGTCGTATCAACGCAGACCCTCCGCCGTTTACTGCTTTCTCATTTCGGCACAAAATTGTAAAAAAAAAAAAAACAATAAAAAAACGTCATACGTAGGGGAATCCATTTTTTTCCCACCCCTACAAAATAATGCTCAAAATATCACAGACTGAATGTATATAAAAGCCAACAAGTATTTTGGGTGAGTTTTACCTTCACAGTAACTTAAACACACTAATACAGGAGCAGCCTCTCTCTCTGTTCCACTCTGTCTGTCCTGCTGCTCATTACAATCACAGTTAATGCGATGCTTCCTCCTTCATCTGGAAGCCAGCGTGGCCTTCAGAGTGATGCCATGATGTCACTGTGTGTGTGTGTGTGTGTGTGTGTGTGTGTGCAGCACCATGTGTATCACATGTGAAGACACACACACACACACACACACACACACACACACACACAAGGCAAACACTACCTCCGCTACTTCCCTCCATCACCCCTCTTTAGACAGCGCAGCATTGTTTCAGAGCCAAAATTACCACATCAGCAGCCCTCCAAATACACCCCACATCCTCCTCTCTCAACCCGGCGACAATGAGGGAGAAATCCTTCTTTTGGAAGAGCAGAGAGGGGGATTTCTTCTCTCTCCAGTTCCCAGCGTGGTAATAACTGCCGTGAGAGCTTTACTAATTGGCCTCTTAATCTTTTGAAACGGCAGCAACAGAGAATGATAGGAGAGAGAGAGGTTTACAAACAGTGGGTATCTGTGTGTGTCTGAGTATACATGTATGCATATGTGGTTTCTGTGCAGCCCAGACGCACAAAAAGGCGTGTGAATAACACAATAATGTGCAAGTCAAAAGTGTGCAATAAGAACAGATCGTTTTCATGGCAATCGTATTGCTAGTCTGTATTGCTTGCAGTGTTATGACATAGACTAAAAGGGAAGAAAGACCGCTGATGGCGGGCAGGAAGGGAGGTGGACGCGTCCAACAAACACCGGACTTTCAACCGGGAGACCGGTGTTTTGTTTGGAAGTCACGTTAGTGACGGTCGTCCAGCCCGTTCTCCTTCCC
>CAKALG010044867.1:0-15925 GCA_916700815.1 Helicolenus hilgendorfi
GCCGCGCTCCCACGCAGCACCCGTATTTCTTTTCCATCAAAGCAAACGCGCCGCTAACCGAGCCCTGGATGCTATATCACGGGGGGGTTAAGTGTATGTGATTGGGATATAGAGCACTTAGTTTTGCAGCGGCCTTTCAATTAAAACACTAAATAAAACCAGCATCGCTAATCCTCACCATGTGGCGCCATTGAGAAGAAGAAAAAAAACACTCGCGCACACACACAAACACACACACACATACACACATCGGTAAATTAACTTTCACTTCCATGTGTAAATTGAGGCAGCAATTAATTTGTTGATGAAAAAGCATTCATCTTTAATTATTTCTTGTTAGCGCTGGATGTGTCAGCCTCCTCCTGCAGAATGATGCTCACTATCTGGATTTTGCAGGAAATCAGCTTAAACCAAATAGATTTAGAAATGAACACAGAAGCTTCCACTATAACAAAGTCTACCCCTTCAAGTACAAGCATGGTGTCATGCTACTAAATTGCCCCCTACAGGCCAAAAGCACCACAGCACCTTTTTAGTAATAGAAAGAGTGTGACTGAATGTACTGTAACAGAGCCTGGGGGGGGGGCCTCAGCCAAATCCATTTCAATGGAAATATGAATATTAATAAATAGAGCAGCAGCCTGAGACCTCCCCGTGCCCTCCCTCCCTCCTTTTGTTTGCTAACTGAGCTGTATCAGTCCCCCTAGTTTACTCTCATGTCTAATTATCCCCGCGGAGCGCAATGAGAGCCGAGACGCTCTCCATTCTATTCTTTTGTTTAATTACGTCTGAAGATGAGGAAGAGGAGGAGAGAGAGAAGGGAGGGCACACACTCGTCTAGAGAGGAGGGCATTTGACTTCCCAGGGCTTTCCGTTTTGCATGCAGCACACACTCTCGGTCTGAATCAGACATTTTTTTTAATCAATTTTATTGGATAATGAATATTGCCGGTGTCCTGCAGAAACCTCATATATCTGAAATTGTACTTGTGGCTTTCAAAGACATGAGAACATCCTGAACTAAATGGTTATGGTCTGCCTTCACGGGAATATAGTGGAAAGTAAACCCACTCAGAGTCAATTTACACACCTTTTTTTTTGTGAAATAGTGATTTCATTATTTTGGAAAAGCACAAATGTTTCTGACAGAGATTCACAGTATATATTATAGGTATATCAACATGGTATAAATCATAGGAGTCGGACTCTGGACAATATGTGTCATTGTTTTGTGTTGTTAATTGATTTACGATAAATACCGTAAATTCCGGACTATAAGCCGCTACTTTTTTCCCACGCTTTGAACCCTGCGGCTTATACAATGATGCGGCTAATCTATAGAGTTTTACGGGCTAACGGCCCGGCTAAAAAGCACTACTCGTTTTGGACAGCACAAATTCACCTCGAGACGAAAGTGACACTGAGAGCGACAACGACAGAGAGACTGAGAAAGTGTGTGATGAAGTCATTCTGAGGCTGTTCAACTCCGACACTGAAGAAGACGACTTCAATGGTTTCAGTGCGCAGGAGGAAGATGAACATAGCGATCAGTGACTTTTCTGGTAGGCTAACGGCTACGGCTAGTAGGCTGGTTATTTTTCAAACCAGCAGTGTTATTGCCATGTTACGTTACTGTCGTTTTACTGCCGTGTTACTGCCGTGTTACAGGCATTGTTCAGAAAACAAGCATTTCGTTAATTAAAATTTTTTTTAAAAACTTTATTTGTACCATGTTTCTGTGTAAATATCACATGTTACAACGTGGACACCTGCGGCTTATAGACAAGTGCGGCTTATATATGTAAAAAAAAAAAATTCTTTTTAAATTTAGTTGGTGCGGCTTATATTCAGGTGCGCTTAATAGTCCGGAATTTACGGTATATAAATACATGTCTATAATGTTAAATCCAGCGGTACATGTCCACCAGGTCCGGCAACTGGCCGTTCAAGCGGTGACGTACCCTATTGTTGAATGCACCTGATTGGTTCCTGGTTCTCTGCTGGCCGTTTCAAACGGGAACCAACAAGGCTATGTCACCGCTGAATCTCGTTTCATTTCATAACTAGATCGCCTAGTTTAACTGCCGAACGCGTCACGCTGGATGGGCTCATTTGCATAACGGACTGTTCCCGCCTTTTCATTTTGAAAGAGCAACGGCCGATGAGGAAACTCCAACACTCGCCCGACCAATCGTGAAACATCATCAGTCAGTCAGTCACTCAGTGACAGACGTTCGCATTCGCGGCTGCGGTCCAGCCAAAAATGTATGAGGCCATCTGAGTTGTCTTGGCGGATTTTGGTCTGACTGTAGCTTACAGGTTCCCTGTGGAGTTTTAGATGGATGGATAGATGGATACCTTATTTATCCCTGGGGGCATGTCACAACAGCAGTGCATACACGATGCATTTTGATGAGTAACACCGAATGTAAATATAACTTTTTGCTTTTTAGTAACTCCACAAGCCTCCTTTAAAACAAGCAGCCGCAACTTCTTCCCGGATTTGTTTTGCCCTGGGTTTATCCCTCACAGGCTATAAACAGCCTGCCCTAACTCATTGCTAGAGGTTATATGGAGACTGAGGGCAAAGCCTGCAGACACTACTTGTGTGCCTCCACCTTTAAAACCAACCTACACCCTTGCAGTTATTTGTACGGTGACAGTGCACAGAGGGAATGGAGGTGCACTTCATGTGTATTTTTGTCGTGGAGCACCCCAGAGGGCGTGCGGGGGCAGGGTGCAATTAGTGGGAATCCATTACCATACATTATCATTGGGTTAGTTAGAGGCTAGTATTCAATCACATCGGCTCCTCTCAGCCTCCCCACCACGCACAGTGCACTGTTGACCTGCATAGAGTATGCCGGTGGCGGGAAAATAAGTTAGTCTTGATGCACGTTTTGCCTTTAACAAATACTGTGATTTGAAAATTGCAGTAGGCCATATTGCGATTTCCCTCAAAATGTTGATTAATTGTGCAGCCATAGTGGGCGGCTCGGCCAGCGGGGCTTTTGACCCGATTAGCAACAAGGGCACAGTCCCTCACTGGCTTCCCACCAACAACTGCTACTTCACTACACGATACAAAGCCTACTGGTATTGATATTTGTTTAAAAAAACTACTACTGACTACTCTGACAAACTATAAAATGGCGACACTGCTTTGAAAAATATCTTTGGCATTTCTCTACTCCGATTTCTTGTCATTTATCAGCTGACATACGCCGATATGGATATATAATATCCTATGCAATAAGCTAATACTGGCGGATATATCTGATATATTGGACTGGCCAGCTTTACGGTCTGACTCTACTAGGAATGTTTAGAGTTTGAATATGTAGTAAAGGCTTGCTTGATCCAGATGAAGTGCTGAATCTGTATGAAATCCTTTAAACTACAACTGGATGGTACCCGTTTATGTAATGTATCTCCAGGTGTGGCACGTGTTTGTTTTGTCAGCGGCAAAACTGCATTTATTGTACCGTAAGTAGATTTCATATTATGAGGGATTTGAAACTTTATGCTCCTATACAGAAGAGTTGCTGTCTAGCTTATACTACAGATTATTACTTTTGAGTAGAACGATGGTATAGTGGTTCCAGTGGCCATCCTCTGACAGCAAGGTTATATTTTCAATTCCTCTAACAGCCGGTGTAAATCCATCTCAACGTGAAAGACCGTCATCTGTTAAGACACAAATCACTGACGCTGCACTTTGCCCTCTCTGGTATGTCTGACAGCTGTCTGAAGGAAGTACATTTCGGTAATCAGTATCCCAAAGAACCTCAGGAGATTGTTGCAATTCACTACTTTATGAAAAACTGCAGCCGACAGACTCGGAATGGATCTCCACCACATGCTGTGCAGCTAAAAAGCAGCCGATCTGATGCAATGCTTTTCCTCGCTGAGCGAACAGATAGGTATAAAAACACACGATCAAACATAGTTATTTTACTGAAATCCACTTTGAACATCACAGACACCGAATGCTCGTGTCATACTACACCAATGACACATTTTGTATTTGGCTTTCAAAAGCTGAAATGAAAAGTAAACCCCATCCAAAATGTAGAGTTCCTGTGTCTTGAGCATTTCAAAGGGGTATTTTAACTCCAAAGAAGTGTAATTTTCAGTCATCATGTGCGTCTAGTAAAGAAGCTTTACTGTCAAAAGCTGTCGCCAACGGTAAGTCTGGCTGCGTGGTCCACACTGTAGATATTCTTACCCAGGTGTAGACAGAAATGCAACATTGTGAGGCTGTTTGGCTCAAACAATCCGCTGAACCAACTAGGGATGCACCGATCAGTCTTTTTCAGCCCCGACAGCGATACCTTGGCTTTGGGTATCAGCTGATTCCGAGTACTGATCCAATACCAGTGTTCAATTAATAAGCTGTATTCCTTAAACATCACTTTCCTAACTTTGTAAAACCAAATGCGACCAATAAATGCAGAGATATAAATTATTTAATTATTATTTATTATTAAGGGGAAAAAAGCAAATTGGTAAAAAATTACAATTCAAGTGTGAACATTTTAAATGCAGCAACAAATCGGTCAAAACTTAAATAGGAATTCAGATTCCAGTATCTAATGTATAAAGTATATAAACATAAAATTGAGTTGAATAGATCGGCCCCATCGTCACTGATATCCAATCCAGCTGTTTGAATCGGTACCGGCCTGATATCCGATCCAGTATTGGTATCGGTGAATCCCTAGAACCAACATGTGAATGAATTATTTAAACTCGTAGGGGTAAGGGGAAAGAATCGATACGGCACAGTAACTCCATATTTTGCGTGACAATATTGTATTGATAAACGGACGTCAAGTATCAATCTTTTATTCTATAAATAGTTAACCTTAACAATCTGACAGCCCGGTCTTAAAGCTAGAGTGAAGATTCTGGTATCGTATGAAACCTAAGGAATCGATTGGTACCAACCGGGTCGTGTTAGCTTGTCGAGAAGGAGGCTAAATAACGCTCCAAAATTGCACTAACTTTTGGTGATGAAAGGAGTCCCTTGACATCTGACCTCAAGATATGTGAATGAAAACTCTGGGATAAACGGAGTGAAAACCTTATCTTATTAGATAAAGTAGACGATGACAGACTTCATAATTTGCAGTTGAAAAAAGGTAATAAATTGCAATACATCTTATCGGCATATCGCAAATGTTTAAAATCACAATATTATCCTATCGTTACTAAAGTACCATGAAATTATCGTATCTTGGAGCCTCTGGTGATTCCCACCCCAACAAACTCATAACCACTGATATATTGTATGTACAAATACACAGTAAATATATTGATACCTGTGACATATTTTTTTTTATCTTGCTTTATGGAATAGGAGGTTATATTTTGAATTTGATTTGATCGCATATAGGCAGTATTCCCTCTGATTTAAAATAGTATTTACATTGTTAAATCAGGCAAACGAAAGTTTCTCATCTGGTGTGTATCTGGCCCCGCGACGTATGACAATCTAAAATGTTTTCTACCTAAGCCAAGGTGTCTATCAGCAATCTCTCTCAGATAAGAGTCCCCCTCCTGAATCCCAACAAGCTGTCTGGCCTTGGACAGAATACTCAAACTCTGAGCTGAGAGATGCTAGCTGAGATGTATGGATGTGTATGCGTGAGGGAGGGTGAGTGTGAGATGTGTTTTGATTAAGTCTGAAGTTTGTCATTGACTCAAAACTTGTGGTACTTCCACTCCCACTCTGTGACGGTGATCGGTATAATCAAAAGAAAAGAGAGAGAGAAAGCCTTTGTTTGAACAGAGAGGTGGATTTTGGGGAGAATCAAACTCTTATACAAAGGAATCAAAGGAGTGGGAGAAGATAATTCGATGTACAGTAACGAGACAGAGATTTTGTGTTCTGAATCGGGCTGCGGTGTTTTGTTTTTTCACACACACACCAACCTTCAGTGTGACAAACTGCTGACAACTATGACAAATAGCTCTGTGGTTTTACCGTGATTAAAGACGCACCTGCAATGACAAAATCCAATTCCTCTTGTCAATTTGATTGCGTCCGTCCTTGTAAGAAAATGCACATTCATCAAAGGCTTTTACACAGAGATTTTTTCTGTTCCTCTGAAAATGTCATCTACACTGCAAAAGGTTTTTTTATGCATCCGTGCCAGTTGTCCGTACCATTCTCGTGAACTTGACATTTCAGGAACACCTGGACTCGCCAACCAGTCAAGTAGCAGTTCACATCCATATCTGTCCAAAATATCATCACTTCATGTTAGTGAGTTATGGCTAAAAACGTGCTTTGTGAGGTCACAGTGACCTCTGACCAATCAGTTCAACCTTGAGTCCAAGTGGATATTTTTTGCCAAATTTGAAGAAATCCCCTCCAGGCGTTCCTGAGATGTTGTGTTCACAATAATTGAACAGACAACCCGAAAACATAATGGACTGTAATTCAATCTGTTTTCTGTTCTGGCAAACATTTATGCTGCACACAAAAAAATCCTTTCTTTCGTCTTTCTGACTCGGAAAGTTTCTCCTGTAAAAGTTCTTGCATGTTTTTCAACACTTCGCAGAGGTCGACATTCTTCCAGTACTAGTTAGACTAATTACTGTCAGTCAAACATCAAAGACGACGCCATATTTGGACCTTCTTTTTTTTTTTTCTGCAACAAAACACTTTAAAAAAACAAACAAAAAAAAAACAAGTGTCTGAACCAGAAAATAAAGATAAACAATATAAAAGCAAGAAGTATCAGCAATGTATGGCATTTCTAAGAGCTGGTGCTAAGACCATCAATACAATTAATGCCTACTGCATTTACTTGCAATATACAATTTCGAATTTCATATACCTTTAAGTAGAACAAAGGGCTGTCAGTCGATTGAAATATTTAATCGCGATTAATCGCAAATTAATCACACATTGTTTTATCTGTTCAAAATGTACCTTAAAGGGAGATTTGTCATACTATTATCAACATGGGAATGGGAGACAAATATGCTTGCTTTATGCAAATATATATGTATTATTATTGGAAATCAATTAACAAAAACAATAACTAAAACAATGACAAATATTTTCCAGAAACCCTCACATATATGACACAGGAATGACATGGCAAACTCAAGCCCAACAGGCAACCACAGGTGTCAGTGTGTCAGTGTGCTGACCTGACTATGACCCCAAACTGCATGTGATTATCATAAAGTGGGCATGTCTGTAAAGGGGAGACTCGTGGGTACCCATAGAACCAATTTTTAGGTCTAGAGACCCTTTTGCAAATGGTCATGGCAGTTTTTCCTCGCCAAAATTTAGGTTAAGTTTGGAGCGTTATTTAGCCGCCTTCGCGGTTGGTACCAATGGATTGGACCAATGGAAAGTTGCGTTAATGTGATAAAGAAATTAGTCGCGTTAAAAATTAATTTGCGTTACGGATTTGTCATTGTGGTAACTTTGACAGCCCTAGTAAAAACATGAATAGGGTTAAAATATTTGTATGTAATAAATGATAACGTAGTGTAAGGACTTGGGCTGACCAGAGTGCTTCATAGCTTCAACCATTGCCTTGGTAATCGACCTCCGAATCAATATTGGAATGCTTTTTTTTAAAAGTATGTAATAATAAAGTAGAAATGATGAAATAAGGAGTAATCCCAAAACATTATTCATTATTCATATTCAACATTAACAGATATCGCTGTTTGTTTTGTGTAGAGGTGCTTGTGTGTACAGTAGTGCTGCAACAGCACTGTCCCATCCACTGTAACAGGGGAGATGGAGACAGACAGACAGAAGAGCATGTCAGCCTGCTGTGCTGAGCCGCAAAGCTTCGGATACCTTCAAATATTACTCACCGAAACTTCGAAGCCCATAAAGTGGTATTCAGGACAGCCCTAATGAGGAGTAACAAGTGTTGAATTGATAGCAGTAAAAGAATCACAGTATAAGAGATGCATTGTGTAGTGTTCAGAATCTGTTTCAGCAGTCAACCAAGCACATGTACACCACTGAACTCAAGGCTCAAGGCTGAAGATGCACATATGTTGCAGAGTACACCTGCCTCCAGAGGCGTGAGTCCATATCACTACACATTTGTTTGACAGTTGGACTCTGGCTGTTTGATATTTCTGAGGGTTTCTGTGCAACATCAACAACTGAGTCATACATATTTCATGCCTCTCCTTCCCGCCACCTGAATTGTGATGAGCGCTGGAGGTCCACAGGGTTCTGTTACACTAAAAAGATCAAACCTCTCCATGTATACGCAGTCAGAGAAACTCTTAGACACGTGGACCTCACTGGAGTGAGTAAAGGGGGTCATGAAAAGCAACATGAGCTGGCCTCGCCCGATCTCTCATAGTATTCATAGCCAACTTTCTGCCAGACGCTGTGTGTGTGTAGGCGATAACCGGATTGCTGAAGTGTGTCAGTGTGACGGGAATACAAGATGAGTGATGTGACAAGATTGGAGTACGTGTTCACAAGCATTTCTTTTCATGTCAATTGATGATTAGTTTCTCCCTTCATGTGTTCCTTTCTTTCCTTTTTTCAATTCATATTGTCATGATAACCGCAATGCTCGATGCTCAACACCCAGTAACACTAAAGGGCAACAGACATAGATGGTGTATGATGCACATCCACACCTGCGCATTATTGTTTTCTAAGTTAACCCATACACTGGTGATTCACGTCACCGTGTCAACAAATGCCACTGTTCTATCTTCCAGCATTGATGCACGTTGGCGCTCAAGAAAAACAGCAACTTAATCACATTTGGCACATCCCAGATGGTGTACCTCTGGGGTTTTCAAAGACCCCCATAAAGTTCCAATAATGCTTTGAGGGATGTAAACAGGACGTATAATGTTGCCATGGATTTAATGAGTTATGCTGTGGGCTACAGATTGAGCCCAGTTATTTTAAGCCGACGTTTGTTTACATTTTGGCAATTTGGCACCATTAAAACTCCTTTTTGAAATGTACTCATTGATGTACAGACAACTATCACTGGATCACTTTGATACTGAAGAAAGCTTAAAATGTGACGGTTTTCAGGAAAGTTCTGGAGCAACTTTTACCTATGATTTCTTATCGAAATGACGTTTATTCGCCATAGAGAAGAAACAACAACATGAGTGAGTGGACACAACCAAATGTACTGCATTTTCTGTGTTTTTAACCATAAAATAACAGCTCGTTTGGTAATATTGTTTTCACAATATTTTCAAAACCCTGCCAAATGTTGACAACAGGAGTCCAAATTTTATCAGCCCAACGCTATTTTTCCTTAATCAAAAGTAGCCCAATTGGGCACAGTCCAACCAAATCTGGCAACACTGGACGGCAGCTGAGATGTATGTGGGTGTATGAGATGTTTGTCATTGACTAAAACTTGCGGAGTGGTACTTCTGTTTCCACTTTGTGGCAGTGACACTAGGATGCACATGTCCCTTTCACCTCACGCAGAATCGTTGCCTTATATCTCTTCCTACACTCGGCCCCCGTCAACTGTCCCAAGCCGCCTCCCAGTTTGATAATCTCTAGTGTACCTCGACTGCTTCCTTTGTATGGTTGGCTACAGATGTTACATGATGTGAACTTTGGGTTGTTGGTATGAGGTTTTGGCGGACGTTCATTACTGTCTTGTGTACCATGGTGTCTTTTTATGGAAGCAATAAAGATGGAAATGTACAAACATTACATACAGTGACTATAGTAGCTTAAAAATGTTAAACAAGCATAGCATTATTGAATTGCACTGTATAGGGGTGTGTATGCGAACATTTACCAAATTACTTCTGTGAGATGAAATTGCATTACATCATAGTATCCAGGGAGTGTACATGTTAGTGTGACTGCTTAAAAACAGCAGAAGGACTAGAACTGCCAGTCGCAGTCTTCATGACAATGGACTGTGGCAGCCAGCACAACTGAGTCACACCAGTTGGTGTTCATAACGCCTTGATCTGAATCCCAGTCTACCCAGTCTGGTTGATTATGCATGTTGCCAGAACTAAATATAAATGTGGGAGGAAGCATTTTGCCTTCCAAAAATGGACACAAACATCAAAAACATTGTGAAACTCAGTGAAAATATCTTGTTTCCAGACCTCGGAAGAGTTCTGAATGTCTTTCTGCGATTCAAATTGGTCTGATGACGTGCTCATCGATGGCTGTTTTCCCATTTGGAAACACAACCAAGCCAGTCGGAGCTTTGTAGGTAGAATTAAGAATGTCAATGTCATTTTCCAGTGCCAGAGCCATAAAAATGTCAATAGCTACAACTGCGGTTTCTCACCAATCGTCAAG
Organism: Helicolenus hilgendorfi; assembly: GCA_916700815.1. NCBI lineage: Eukaryota > Metazoa > Chordata > Actinopteri > Perciformes > Sebastidae > Helicolenus > Helicolenus hilgendorfi. The sequence continues at coordinate 10,310 of CAKALG010044867.1, forward strand.
TACCTCAGGGGGGCAGTAATGAACCTATGGCTTGGTGCGCCAGAATGCTAACCTGACCTGCCAGATGGTTCTGTGTAACAAACCATCTAAGAAGCCGTCTTTGGAAACTGTTTGGAAAAGGGCAGGCACTTTCAAAAAATATGTGGCAGGTGATTGAATGAACTATCTGTCAATCAAACTGTTGCCGAAGCCAGTCAGGAGAAGAGAGAAAATACCTTTTCCACCGAGAAAAGCCTTCAGTGCCGTTCTTTGCTTTTCTTTCAATGAAGAAATACTCTCCAGTTCTGATATAACTGATGCTATTGCAGCATTTACGCTAACCTCTTCAGGTGCCGCCATTGCTCCGTGTCGTCTCACACACACAAAAGCCAGTAGCTCCTTACAGTCGCAGATTGGTCCGTGCTCTGGTTTGCCGGGCACAAATGCATTACTTGAAGCCTGACGAGATTGGATTTTCGTGGGGTATGTGATCCCGCGATTCTCGCATGATATTGGGACATCGCAAGAATCCAGCTGCCCTGCAAATTAACCAGAATGCACCCTTGCATCCTCCTTTTCTTTTCTATCCATAAAAGAAATATTGCAAATATTCGGCTCAACTCCAGATCCGTCAGAAGACCTTTAGTAGATCTTTGACCGGGATGTGAACCTCTCTCTACCATGTGGATGATCTGAAGTTGTTTTTTTAATTAATAATCACAACTCTTTATTTCTTGTTCATGAATTTACTTGTTTATTTATTTACGAGTCTCATGGTGCATCTCTGACCCTCTGCTCTTTTTCCAAGATCTCATTGTGAAAGCTAAAAAACATAGGCATGGGTATGTGTGTTTGCTGGTGAGTGGGCTGTGGACAGTGTGCCTGCTGGTAGTACAGTATATGATATGCTGTGATCAGCTGTTGTATCCACAGATGTTGGCTTTTCGACCCTTTGTTGAGCATTCGTGAAGCTCTCCAACCCGTGGGTCATCCTTTTTTTCATATATTGTACATGTAGAGTGGAAACATGGTGGCAAAAGGTTAGAGAGTCCAACTTTATTCTGACGGTTGTCATGACGGTTTAGAAGGCGGAGGTCAAAACCAACTAGAAGGACACAGGGGTGTAACAAAGTTATAGCGTTAACACAAATTCATTTTAAAGCCACTAATTTCTTTAACGCATAAACGCAACTTGTGATTTTTAGATTGTAGCAGGCTCAGTTTTAAAGCTAGAGTGAAGATACTGATATCACATGAAATTGGAAAAACCTAAGTAATCCATTGGTACCAACCATGTCATACTAGCTTGTCGTAAAGGAGGCTGGCATGGCCATTTTCAAAGGGGTCCCTTGACCTCTGACCTCAAGATATGTGAATGAAAATGGGTTCTATGGGTACCCACGAGTCTCCCCTTTACAGACATGCCCACTTTATGGTAATCACATACAGTTTGTGGCAAGTCATAGTCAATTCAGCACACTGACAGCTGTTGTTGACTGTTGGGCTGCAGTTTATGATTTGAGCATATTTTTAAGCTAAATGCAGTACCTGTGAGGGTTTCTGGACAATATCTGTCATTGTTTTGTGCTGTTAATTGATTTTGAATAATAAATATATACATACATTTGCATGAAGCAAGCATATTTGCCCACTCCCATGTTGATAAGAGTATTAAATACGTGATAAATCTCCCTTTAACGTACATTTTGAACAGATACAAAATCTGCGATTAATTTGCGATTAATCGTGATGAAATATTTTAATGGATTGACAGCCCTAATTAAAATACTTGCGTAATCCTAAAAAGAGCCTCTGTTAACATGTTTTAAAGTAAAACAATTCAGACTTTTCTTTAGCAATACCATATAGGACTCAGTTTCATTAAAAGAGGCTGTGCTTGACAAAACCCCTCATGAATCCGGAGTAGGCGTGTGGTGGACTTTGAAGCTGCGGCGGCTGTCAGCCCCTTCACCCGGTATCCGATTCTGAGGAGCACCTCGCTCCCTTTTTATAAGGAAACTGTCTGAAAAACTTAGCAGCGTGTTCGTTGCTCAGGTTAAGTTGTCACTGTTTATTACTGCCAAAATAAACTTTCCAGAGAACACCTGTTCTGAGACCAATGGGTGCAGAGCTGATTTTTTTTCAGTCTTCGTTTTGATTAAACCCTTTTCCTTTTTCTTCTTTTTCACTTCAACTTGTAAGTTAAGAGCAAACTCATCATCTTCGAGAAGTCCCCGTTCGGAACTGAACGTTCTGTTCGAGAATAAAGTCACCAACGGGGGCCTCGTAGATGCAAATCTCATTGCAACACGAGGTAGTACATCAAACTCTTTGGATTATCTAATAGTCTGTCGGTGCAACACGGAGACCTACACCTTGTGTTCATCCACCACATCTTGGCTGTTAACTAGTGTGATTAATTGCGTTCTCACACCACTGTGCCAGCCTCTGAATGCGATCACAGCAACAGGGCCACGGATTGGACAAACGCTGGGAGAGGATAGATGGGAATGTTAATGAGCAGAGCGCCTTCCAGCTTTGCCACCTACCTGCTGTCTTGATGAGGGGAATGAAAATGAGACGGAAGATGGTAAAAAATGAAGATAACCTCACCCGAACGGCAATATAAAAATTCTGCTGTGGTTTTGTAAATATGGGATTCAGCGTGGATTGCCTGGTAGATTGGTGCATGGGGACGAGATCATGCTTAATTCAGCACTTGAGTAGGTATTTATTTATTTTTATTTTCCCCAAAATCAGCAAAATTCCTCCTACCTAAGTCTTGCTTCCTCATATTTCAAGATACATCAACCCTTCTTCTGCCTGAAGATGATTTCTCTTCTTGAGATCCACAATCCCCAAACATGTTTTTTTCTCTTTTGGTTAACACATACAGTACTGGGATCACATCTTAAGATTCTAGCCCAGACTCCCATATTAACCTTCACTTCTGCCTTTGCTCCTGCCTGGCACAGTGTGATATTAAACTATGTGCATTGTGATGCTCTTTGCATGAATAAACAGATGAGTGCAGAGTTGGCGTGTAATGACCTATGAAAAGGCTGTAGGCAACACCGTCTGCGTTGAGATACGGAGGAAGTCAGGGGGCATTCGATGTTGAATAATTAATCTGCATTATCAGGTATGTAAATGTGCGGGCTCACATATGTAACGGATCTCCATATGATGCGTGAAGTTAGGCTAATGAATGTAACCAATGACAACCTTTGCAAGGTTACAAATAGCCTCTGATCCACTGTGTTTATTTGAATATTGTGTACAAAGGTATCACATTAGCCTATGTGTAAGACCCACTTTGAATAAAACAAAGCGGGCTGGCGTACTGTATTTAAATCTATTGTCTAGGGCTGTCAAAGTTAATGCGATAATAATGAGTTAATGCAAATTTGTTTTAACGCCATTCATTTCTTTAACACATTCAATGCAACTTGTAGGTTGCAGCGGGCTCAGTTTTAAAGCTAGAGTGAAGATACTGGCAAAATATAAAAGAAGAAAACCTTAGGAATCCATTGGTACCAACCATGTCTAGCTTGTTGTGCAAGTTGGGCTATTTGGTGTAAATCTAAACAACCTCAGCCCAATGGTAGACTGGACTAAATTGAGCTTGGATAGGATCCAGCACCCCATAACCCTGCCCAGGATAAGTACTGTAGGTATACAGTAGATAACTGATGGGTGGATTTCCATAAAAAGACATCCTCCAGGACATCACAGTCCTCTCTTCCATACAGTATGTACCCTCCACCCTCTCGGAAATACTTCAATTTGTCCAGTTTGGTACCAAGTGCAAAATCAGGACAGTAATGCTGATGTTATAATGATGTTAATAAGCCTCAAGCCTTAAAACTTTTTACCACGATGATCCAATTTCTATCATCATTTCTCACTTTTCTTTACTTTCCTCCATCTCTGTCCTTTACTGTACATGCATTACCTTTTAGCCATTAAAGCTTGAGCCTTTCACAGAGCAGCTCAGAATAACTGAGCAAGTAATCCAAAATCTCAAGTACATCAATTTTATATGTCATTTTCTAATAAACTCCTATCACATTCTGGGTGAAGAAAACCACTACACTATCACACAGTCACCTGAAAAACAGTTGGTAGCCATTATTAGAAACCAGTTGGCACTGCCTCTCTGCAACGTATTAAAACTCTTCCACAGGTCAGGTCATTGAATTCCCTCATCAATCCCATGTTGCTCGTTTCATGAAATTCCCTGCCGTCCTTTTTTTCCCCAGAAAAAATGTTGGGATTGTACGATTCTACAAACCACGGATACGTTTAAATGTGGATGTTTTTGCATTCGGTCAGAGCAAGTGATGTAGTAAATTGAGCAACTGTTATTGAAAGTTACATCGTTATGCTTGTTACGTAATGTTTTGTGAGAAAGTCCGCAAAAGGGTAGATGTTGTTATTTACGTTATGTCCATTTGAAACCAAAAGTAAACATTGGCTTTGCATTTTTTACGTAAGGTCGTTTTACGTAACGTCGTTTTACGTAACGTCATTTTACGTAACGTCATTTTACGTTATGTCGTTTTACGCAACGCCGTTTTACGTAACGCCGTTGTACGTAATGTTGGTTTACGCAACGTTGTTTTGCGCACCGCCTTTTTGCCCAAGGCCCTTTTGCCCAACGCCTTTTTTACGTAACCCAACGTTACGTAAGAAAGTCCGTCAAAGGGCAGTAGTTGTTATTTACGGTACTTCCATTGTTACGGTTGTTAGGTTTTGTGTGTTCATTATTATTTTACAGGACTTTCACTCAGGAGACCGCTGTTCGAGTCCCATGTGTAACCAAAAGTAAACATTTACTTTACGCTTTTTACATAACATTGTTTTACGCAACGTTATGCTTGTGACGTAATGTTACCTATAAGTACGCCAAGGACAGTTGGTGTCATTTACGGTAGTTATGGTTGTTATGTTGGTATGTTGGTATGTTATCACTTATCACTGTTTCTAGCCTTAACCATGTAGTTTTGATGCCTAAACCTAACTGAACCACGCGGCGTTGTGCGTTTCTGCAAGCATTCTACGAGATTGATATAAAACATATGTGAGACGTTTGCAGAAGCGTACAATGCCAACCTTTTTTTCTGGCTATTGGGTTGTTTTTTTCCACTCATCCCATCAATCCTTCCTTCCAACCTCCATTACCCATCTCCATACATTAGCATATGCTTTACTCACATTGACCCTATATAGAGGCATAAGAATCAGTTCTGGCTGTGGAGCTCCCACAGAGCTCTTTTCTCTCTACACACAACTCGCCCGCTGCTGATTCCCTCCAAGGCTTTAATCTTTCATTCCCTCTCTTTCCTTCAACCTGCATCCTTCCTTCTAATGTCCATCCCCATCTCTCTCTTCCTCTCCTCTTTGTCCACATTTGCATATCCCAGGTGAGTCAGCTCATTCGATCGCTGTGCTCCTTTTCCCTGATACTTAACTGTATGTCCACAATATTTCAAGAAAGCACCCTTCCTGCAACTGACTTTCCATCCTTCCCTCAATCCCCCTGGAGTTTTCTTAACCTCCCTCTTGTCCTGTCTTTCTACTTTCACTGCTTCACTTCCTTCCTTCCCTCCTACCTTTCCTCTGGTATACATCCTC
>CAKALG010044874.1:0-11894 GCA_916700815.1 Helicolenus hilgendorfi
GGCTGTCCACTCCGTGTAGCGCCGGAGGAGGACAGGCTGTTCGGTAGCTCGCTGTCAGCCTGAGTTCTTCAAGTCTTGGGGAACATTCAACGCTGTCGGTGAGTTTGTGACTCAGAGAAACCATCGAGTGTTGAGTGTACCCTTACACTTGAGCTAACGTCGGTCTGAAACACACACTGCCACCGCCATCATATGCATGTGCAGCAAATTGCACACATCTCTACGACGTTTAGATTCTATATATCGGAGGACATTTTGACCTGCTAGACGCGGGTGTGACTAATGCCATTAACAATGGCTGCGTTTCATTTACATGCACCAGGCCAGGTATTTTGAAAACGTACTCTTATGCTTGTCCTGCTGTGACGATTCAACGTGTCTGCTGTGAAAAAAAGCTTATTAAAGCATGCACTTTGATACTGAAAAAGATATTAAATATTTCCAAATTGAAAACAATGGAGAGATTAGTCATCAGGTTGAAGTTTAAACTGATATTCAAGCAGTTACAATATTACCATTTATCAGAATTGTCACCATTAATAGTATTTTATCACATTTTTGCACTACTTTTCTCTCATTTCGGTGAAGCTTTGCCATAATCAGGAGATACTTCATCACCATGTTTGATGAGTTAAAGGTGAAGTAGGCCAGATTGGAGCAAATATGATTTTAAAAAAAGTTTTTTTTTATAAAACAGTCGCTATATCCTGACAGTAGAACATGAAACAGGTAACCTGAAAAAAAATCATGTTCCTCTGTGTCCTCCGGTGCTCCTAACGGCATCAGCAAGATTTCACAGACCGGAGGAAAACAAGCAGTAAGAGCTGATCTGAGGTCTGCTGTCCATCTGCTGTCTATGAGAGCCGGCTGTCAATCACTCTGAACTCCGACCAAACGGTCAAACTAGGCAGCGCTGATCAAATATGAATCAATATTATGTTACGTTAATGCCTATTTCTCCTCAGATGTTTTCATAATCATCTTGTAGTGCACGGTTTAGCTGTAAAATGAGAACGTTTGTGACGCCGCCGCCGCCATTGTGAAATCTGGTGAAGGAACCCCAAATTCCCGAGCACAGCCAATAGGAACGCTCTCTCTCAATGAAACGACCTGCGATTGGTCAAAGTCTCCCGTCACGGGCCAGATTTTCTAAAGCCTGTGTCGCCTCACTGTGTTGACCGATGCTCGTTCATGTCTTCGTAGAGCGAGCACAAGCGTGAGCAACAGGACGCTGACTTTCGTTGACTTAACGGCCACAGATGTTGCTGTTAAAAAGCACATTTCTGATTCTTACACAGAGCCCCTTTAAAAGGTATAGGTTCACTGTTTTTCAAATCTCAAAACAATTCTCACATGCCCATATATGGAGGAGTTTTTGGTGGATGTAGGTCCATTGTTAGCACAGCTCCAATGTCAGAGATGGGGAACTAAATCGACACTCAAACAATACCGTTTTTAACTTCCATACAAAACCAGTACAACTGGCTGTTCAACACCACATACAGTAGCCTACATGTAATATCATGTTTATGGTTGTTGGCTGCTTCCTACATTTGGTCAACAGGTCCACTCATCCATCTGTTATTCACATCCGAATGGCCGCATCCTCATCTACGGGAAAACCCACCCCACAGGAAATAATCCTCCACCAGTACAGGTTCCCAGTTCACATTCATCGCTGTCGGTGGGTTGGTGATACTGTCAACTCGCCGTCCGATGAATGACAACCGTGTCCGTGCATGGCCGCCTCGATCATCAGTAGCAGCTGCCCAGTTAATGGATTTGTCTGTGACGATGTGTAACGGTGCTTTTTTTTTATGACAGGAAATGTTTCGTCAGGACATAAATAAAGACTTTGAAATAAATGTGTTGACATTGTCGTGTACTTTGTGTTATGTTGCAACAACTGTACCTGTAAGGGATGTTTTTTTTTTGGTGGCGAACCATATATAAATATATCAAAGCTACTTTTCAAATAAAAAAATGACAGAGATGTGTGAGAATCAGACCAGCGCTCGGACACGCTGAGGAAACGAAATGTGACAAACGGCGGCTGGAGAGAAAAAAACAAAGAGTAAAAGCTGACAGAAAATAATGATGCAAGGAGACAGTGGAGGAGGGAGAGATGTTTGGTAGAGCAAAAAAAAAAAGAAAAACACATTAGGAGGACATGGAGATTGGAGATGACATCAGACAACGTGACTCCAAGATGTGTGTGCGTGTGAGTGTGTTGCCTTCAGGCTCTGTAATAAGGTCACTGAGGTAGCTGCCTTTACACACAGCAGATACAGCCACTCTTCCAACAGCAAAGGAAGAGCCGTCCTTCCACAGTGGACCTGAGACAGTCAGTCCTCTGAGCTGTAAGTCCAGTCAGTGATCAACATTAAAGGTCCCATATTATGCTCATTTTCAGGTTCATACTTGTATTTCATGTTTCTACTAGAACATGTTTACATGCGGTAATGTTAAAAAAAACACTTTATTTTCCTCATACTGTCTGCCTGAATATACCTGTATTTACCCTCTGTCTGAAACGCTCCGTTTTAGAGCATTTCGACTGAATTGCAACAGGATTGCGTTGCTAGACAACAGCTTGGGTCCATGTGTACTTCCTGTCAGCTGATGACATTCACATACATTGCAACCAGGAATAAACTGGGACACATTTAGAATGTTTACGTTTAAAACTGCGTAAAGGGTCTAAATATTGTATGTTTGTGACATCACAAATGGACAGAAATCCAAACGGGTTGTTTCAAACACAATTTCTGAATACGGGCTGCGTGTATTTTTCCGTATATTGAGCGTTTTGATAGTTTAACAGTATTTATAAAGCACTTAAACCTGCTATATAATATATATAATATAGACACACTCACTTTTTACAATATGGGACCTTTAAAGCTGCATCAAGTTATTTTTATCTTATCTTCTTTTTTAGATGCCTTGGGGCAGCGGAACATTAAGCTATAAACACTTCGATAAATCTTGAAATATGGGACTCTTTCCTCGTTCAGCTGCAGTAAGCTGGCAGTTTCCACAGTCATTTCTACACGCAGTTGTAATGTAGACTATAGTCTAAATGGCCAAGGAGGACAGTACAACAAAGCTCTTTTAGTATTAGACAGACGCAGAGATACACAATACCACACAATAGCTCTGGGGTCAGGTTTAGGTTTGAGTCACTTCCTGTAGGAGGCAGATGGAGGTTCAGATTTTGACCTTTCCCCCCCCAGGACCTCACCAGCTTGCAAAGCCTGTTATCAGCCACTGACATCACTTAGACAGGACAGAGACAGACAGACAGAAACAGAGGATGATGCTGTGAGGTAAAAAGAGAAAGAAGAAGGTAGGCTTGGCTACCAGCTGGGATAAAATAGTGTAATAAACGTTAGTTGGTAAAGACTTGAACGTAGCGTAAGCTGCCACACACCTTTGTAAACCCGGTCTGTGTGATACTGTATTACTGCGCCCACCTGACAAACAGCTGCTGAGTTTAACTTTGTTAATATTCTAATTCAGGCGTGGTCAATTTAAAGACGGATACTTCAGGCCATACATGTGCGCAGAACTGCTTTGAAAATGTTATTTAAATATAAATAATAAGAAAAAACTATTCTTAATGGTTGACCATAGTACATATAGTCTCTCATCACAAAAGAAATGTTAGTATTCTTAGATCCTTTGTGGTTTGTGTGTGGTTTAACCGGCTAACTGTTCCCCCTTCTCCCAGTATATATGCTAAGTTCTTATTGATCTCCGTTTCAGCAGCAGTTTTTGAAATGGTCTGTTTTTGTCCTTGGTTTTAACATTGTAAAACTCATCTTTACCTCCAGAAACAATACAATAGTGCCCCCTCTTTTGTTTTCTTCAGTCTCTACTGTTGTATCTGTGTAACTCAGACGAGCCAACCAACCTGCTCCTGCCACGAAAAATGAAACGGATCTTCTTTTTTTCTTTTACATTTGTCATGTTTGTTATATAATAGTTAATTAGAGTGGAAATCCCTTCAGTTAAGCAGCTTAACTGGGTTGACTGATTCACTTCCACTTTAAAGGTCCCATATCGTGCTCATTTTCAGGTTCATACTTGTATTTTGTGTTTCTACTAGAACATGTTTACATGCTTTAATGTTCAAAAAACACATTATTCTTCTCATACTGTCTGTCTGAATATGCCTGTATTCACCCTCTGTCTGAAACACTCCGTTTTAGCGTCATAGAGTGGCAATGGAGTCCATGTTTACTTCCTGTCAGCTGATGTCATTCACATACACTGCATTAGGAAATAAACTGGGACGCATTTAGATTGTTTACGTTTAAAACCGTGTAATTGTCTAAATATTGTAGATTTGTGACATCACAAATGGACAGAAATCCTGACTGCTTGTTTCAAACGCACAGTTTCTGAATACGGGCTGTGTTTATTTCTCTGTGGATTCAGTGTTTTTGATACTTTCGCAGTATTTATATATCACTTAAACCTGCTTTATAATATAAAAGACATGCAAATCTCACTTTTTACAATATGGGACCTTTAAGACGGCATTTCATTTATTACATTCAATCCAGAACTTCTTGAATAAAAGTTTATTATATGAAAAACATCATTTCACATATGTGGGAAATCAAATGCTGAATCAAGCCAATTTCATAAAATGAGCAGGAACAGGAACACAGCTGTAATATGGAAAAACCATGAATAGCCCCAAAAGTACAAACTGTATAACAACTGTAAACTATTCTGCAGAATGTGACTGTATCTGTCAGTAGGAGGAACGCAGGAACAAGTCAAAACACGGTGAGCATGGACCGACATCTAGTGTTTCATTTACGTTACTACATCCAGATGAATATCAGTCAGTCATGTACAGACATAAACATTTAAAATCAATGTTAAAAACAGTTAAGCAGGGTGTTTAAGCAACGGAGAAATAAAACAGAAATCACTGAAAAATAAAAAATGTCTCCGTGCTTCCGTGAGTCCACTCACACACATCCATCATTTCATCTACTGGTGTGTCATCCTCACGCTGACCACTCTACCTCTTGTCGTGTCGGCGGAGAGCGGCCTTGTAAATCTCCCTCTGCAGAGTTTCCTTGTTGTTCTTCATGTTGGCTTTCGCCGTCTCCAACACAAACTCAATCTTGTCCTGGCTGTAGGGAGGCTGGAAGGTGGAGAACTCCTCCATCTTAGCTTTGACCTCCTCTGCATCTGGACCGGAATGAAACCGTTGACGATAGATAGTCAGCTTTAACATCATAGGAAGCCCTTTGAGACATAATCAACAGCTGAGAGGTACCGTGGATCTGGGCCAGGGGTCAGTAACCTTTACTATCAAAAGAGCCATTTCAGGCAACAAATAAATAAATAAATAAATCTGTCTGGAGCCGCAAAACATTTGAGCATTGTGATGAAGGTAACACAGTTTATAGTATAAGTATATAGTATATATGTCTAATGCAGTGAGGGCCAAAGAGACAATGTACTACGGAGTATTAGGGACACATTGAGGGAAAAAGCCATAAAATTACGTGAAAAAAAGTCGTAATATTACGAGAATAAAGTCGTAATATTACAAGAATAAAGTCATAATTTTATGTGAAAAAAGTCGTAATATTACGAGAATAAAGTCGTAATATTACAAGAATAAAGTCGTAATATTACGAGAATAAAGTCGTAATATTACAAGAATAAAGTCATAACTTTACGTGAAAAAAGTCGTAATATTATGAGAATAAAGTCGTAATATTACGAGAATAAAGTCGTAATATTACGAGAATAAAGTCGTAATATTACGAGAATAAAGTCATAATATTACAAGAATAAAGTCATAACTTTACGTGAAAAAAGTCGTAATATTACAAGAATAAAGTCATAACTTTAGGTGAAAAAAATCTTAATATTAAGAGAATAAAGTCATAGCTTTATGAGAAAACAATTAGTTATATTACGAAAATAAAGTCATAACTTAACGAGAAATAAAGTCGTAATTTTAATTTTAATTTTAGTCGTAAAAACTTTACAAGAAAAAAGGAAAATAACACGTACAATTACTACTTTATAATATTCCGAATTATTTTCATAAACCTTTGACTTTATTCTCATAATATTATGACTTTATTCTCATAATATTAAGATTTTATTCTCATAATATTATGACTTTATCCTCATAATATTATGACTTTATTCTCATAATATTAAGACTTTATTTTCATAATATTATGACTTTATTCTCAAAATATTATGACTTTATTCTTTAAATCTCAGATTTATTTATTTTCCTCAATGCGGCCCTAGTACTCCGTCGTACCGTCGTACCATAGACCTACAACAATGACGGATAAAAATGAAAATGTAAACAAAGAACAGTTATTCATTTCCATTTTTAAAAATCCACAGGGAGCCACTGGAGAGGAGCTAAAGAGACGCAGGTTGCTGACCCCTGATCTAGGCCATATCTAAAAATGTTCATCAATCAATCTGACCGCTGCTGGAACAAAAGACCTCCTGAGTCGTTCTGTAGAACACTGAGGCATCACTAGAACACTGAGGCATCACTAGAGCACTGAGGCATCACTAGAGCACTGAGGCATCACTAGAACACTGAGGCATCACTAGAGCACTGAGGCATCACTAGAGCACTGAGGCATCACTAGAACACTGAGGCATCACTAGAACACTAAGGCATCACTAGAACACTGAGGCATCACTAGAGCACTGAGGCATCACTAGAACACTGAGGCATCACTAGAACACTAAGGCATCACTAGAACACTAAAGCATCACTAGAACACTGAGGCATCACTAGAGCACTGAGGCATCACTAGAACACTGAGGCATCACTAGAACACTAAGGCATCACTAGAACACTAAAGCATCACTAGAACACTGAGGCATCACTAGAGCACTGAGGCATCACTAGAACACTGAGGCATCACTAGAACACTAAGGCATCACTAGAACACTAAAGCATCACTAGAACACTGAGGCATCACTAGAGCACTGAGGCATCACTAGAACACTGAGGCATCACTAGAACACTAAGGCATCACTAGAACACTAAAGCATCACTAGAACACTGAGGCATCACTAGAGCACTGAGGCATCACTAGAACACTGAGGCATCACTAGAACACTAAGGCATCACTAGAACACTAAAGCATCACTAGAACACTGAGGCATCACTAGAGCACTGAGGCATCACTAGAACACTGAGGCATCACTAGAACACTAAGGCATCACTAGAACACTAAAGCATCACTAGAACACTGAGGCATCACTAGAACACTAAGGCATCACTAGAACACTAAGTCATCACTAGAACACTAAGGCATCACTGGAGCACTGAGGCATCACTAGAACACTGAGGCATCACTAGAACACTAAGGCATCACTAGAACACTGAGGCATCACTAGAACACTGAGGCATCACTAGAACACTGAGGCATCACTAGAGCACTGAGGCATCACTAGAACACTGAGGCATCACTAGAACACTAAGGCATCACTAGAACACTGAGGCATCACTAGAACACTGAGGCATCACTAGAACACTGAGGCATCACTAGAGCACTGAGGCATCACTAGAACACTGAGGCATCACTAGAACACTAAGGCATCACTAGAACACTGAGGCATCACTAGAACACTGAGGCATCACTAGAACACTAAGGCATCACTAGAACACTAGTTCAGTTGACCAGAATAAAACCATTGACCATCATGAACGTATTTGACGGTGTTCAGTGTGTTCAGTGTTTTCAGTGTTGTGAGCTTGTGTGTAACAGACCTTTACAGTTGCGTCTGTTGAAGAGCGGCATGTAAACGACGGTGGGCTCCTTCTCCTTTCCCTCCAACACGTAGCAGTCCTTCGGCCAGTCTCTCTCCTCCAGCATCGTGTCGTTTATCTCGGGGAAAGGCTTCTTCACGGCCGCTGCGTATTCTCCGGCTCGAGTCAGAGTCTGTATACAGAGAACGGCTTGTTGTATTATCTTTAAACGTCAGACAGCCGTACGACACGTGTTGCTCTCGTGTCTCCATTGATACAGTCGCAAAACGCCTCACCTTGAAGGTGTCGTCAGCCCCGTAGTCCAGAGCAATGAGTAGGTCTGCGTCTCTCTTTTCTCCCAAGAAGGGAGGGTAGGGAGTGTTGAGCATCACCCCGACGTCTATCAGCTGCAGGTGCTCCTCAAGGCTGATACAAGACGGCACCCCAGCACCTTCAACAACAACACAAATCACAGTATACAATCACAGTGTCTGGCCAATCACAGGACTGTAAAATGTAATCAATGCACAGGTATTAAGCTCAGTGACGGTAGTTCACCTGGGTACTGGTAGAGGAAGTTTTCAGTTGTTCCCCATTCCCATTTCCCTATCACAGGGATGGCTTTTTGGATCAACCAAGAGACTGGAAAAACAAGAGGACACTCAAATGAAGCAAGTTATGAAAAACTTAAAGCTGCATTTTTTTTATTGTTTTTGGCCACTTGAGGGCAGCAAAACGAGCTGTAAACACAACATCTGCCTATTAATGCAGCAGTTAAGCAGTAGTGGAAGCCCAGTATTCACTCCTCTTTTAGCTCGCTCTCCACAACACTGTGTTGACCAGCTAGTCTCCCGCTGAGCAGGGAGCGTACAGAGCTTTTTTGTTTACTGAAAACATCTGGCTGCTGCTGTGAACAAGGCTCTCTGATGAGAGCTGAGTTTACCAGAAAGCCAAAACAAGGAGTTAAAAGAGGCTTAAAATGCTCCATAGAGCTGAGGGGAGCTGGGTGATAATCACCCCCCGCAAGCGAGTCACACTACTCATCATCATGTGACCCATTGTTCATGTTGTAGTTATGGTGTGTTAAAGTTAAAGACTCCTGTGAGTGCTGCTATCCAGAAGAAAGTATCGTAGTGCTTGAGTCATGTTTAGGATAAGGATTGTTGACCAATGCTTGGTAACAGAAAACCTTGGAGCACCACCTAGTGGGCCGCGGAGGTACTGACGAACGGTTAGATTAACCTCTTCAAAATCCAACGGCCTCTATTCTGTTTTTCAGAGGTTGTAGCGGGCGGGTTTTAAAGCTAGAGGAAGGATACTGGAATGATATGAAACTAAAAAAACCCTAAGGAATCCATTGGTACCAACCATGCCATGCAAGCTTTTCGGGAATGAGGCTAAATAACACTTCAAAGTTACGCTAAATTTTGGCGAGGAGAAACTGTCATGGTCATTTTCAAAAAGATCCTTTGACCTCTGACCTCAAGATACGTGAATGTAAATGGGTTCTATGGGTACCCACGAGCCTCCCCAAAAAGCAATTGCGTTGGTGAACAGGTTGCAGAGGATAGCAGCAGAGACAATAGTTAAAGAATGTTATGACTCTGGCACTGACCGATCTCTTTGGCTGGTCCTTCATCCAGACTCTGGCTCCAGGTGTGTACGGGCGCCAGCATTTTCTGACGCCACTGCTCAAGGATCAGCTTTTGTTGTTCCGGGCTCTTCTTTCCAAATGATGCCAGAGGGTTTATGTTCATACTTTCTGTAAAATAGGAAGATGATTCTGAGCATTGTTGATCACCCAGAAAAACCTTTTCTGCATATGTAAAAATGTCAGATTATCACCGTCATCGCTAGTTTTAGTACCTTTCAGTGTTTTCTGCAGGTTGTCCAGGTCCGATAAAACAGCGGCATCCTCTGTGTTTTTTCGGATCACTTCTATTATTTTCAAAAGACTCTGGTACCCGCGCGTGTAACGGTCCAAGACGTCCCAGGAACTCTTGATCTGCTGTGGAACTGATACAGAGAAATATGAATGCATATGCCTATGTAGACAATAACATCAGAGTTACTCTGTAACGCTGGTACCTTCAGTCCAGAGAAACACCACATCCAGTAGGTTGTCTTCATCAGTAGCTGCTGTGGCCACCAGACCTGAGTGCACACACACACACACACACACACACACACACAATCAATCATTTCTATCTTAAAAGGTTTGGCTGCCTTTTTTTGCCCATTACGAGAATAATTAAGATTTTTACCTTTCAGCCAGTCGGGCATATAGTTGATCAGACTCTGTTCATCTGCTACAGCACTGCCCACTATACCTGCATGACAAAGCAGACACATACTGTACAGGACACACTGTAAAAAAAAAAAAATTGCCACTCTCTGCTGACGATAACGATATTTTTTCCTGAACTGACTTTGAACGCCTCATAATAATAACTCAATGGCACCTCCATTAAGTTTCGCATCTCCGGTATTTAGCCAGTCAGGACTGCGCTGCCCACCGGCTGCTAACGGCTAACGTTACTAACTCTACTCCTGCTGATTTAAACACAGATTTAGCGCCACGCTGTTGAGCATTTGCAGATTCAGTAAACTTTTAAATAATATTAACTTAAAAAAAAGTTATGACGAACAGTTCACTAATTAAAAGTACAATAGAAAATATGATTGTAATCACAACTGCTTCTGACTTCCATAATGTTGTGCCCTTTGAGGTAACGAAGCACTACCGTGGCCTTTCTAGGCTTCCGTACAGTTTATGGCCTATATGAACAGATATCCTTGTTTTTAGGAGACAAAAGAGCCAGACATACCTTGCAGCTGGGTCATGTCCATCTCTGAATCTTGACCTTCAGGATCTGTTTCGTGGATTCTGCTGCCCACATGAGAGGTGTTAATGAAGAGACCCAGATCTGTGAAGCCAGCCTCGTGAGGAGTCATCTCAAACCATTTAGCTAAACAAAAACACAAGAACACAGAGGCAGAAACACTCAGAGAGGAAATCCCACAAAAACACTACACCGTTATTAACCTGATTTTCAAGACGGATTATCGTGTCTGCAATGGTAAACAATGCAAATCTGAACTCACAGCGTCAGTCTCTAGTCCTTGAATGTGTGATTTTGCATCTTTTCACAGTTGTGAATGTTTGTCTGTGTAGTTATGTGTGTCCAGTACCTTTTTCAGGGCCATCTTGCAGGCAGTTTTTGTTCACTGCGTTGTAGATGGGATAGGGATTGAAGGCGTCCATGCCATCCTCAGAAAGATGCCGAAGGTCCAACTGCCAAGACAGGGGTTAGTGGGTTAGCTCAGTGAACTGTGAACCTAGAAATCATAACACAATACTATCAAAAGAAGATGTTGATTTGCTAACGGTGCCAACAACAGCAACAGTGCTGATGGAGCTAACAGTGTTAAAGGTCCCATATTGTAAAAAGTGAGATTTTCATGTCTTTTACATGATAAAGCAGGTTTAAATGCTTTATAAATGCTGTTAAATATCAAAATGCTCAATATACGGAGAAATACACACAACCAGAATTCAGAATTTGTGCGTTTGAAACAAGCCGTTAGGATTTCTGTCCATTTGTGATGTCACAAATATACAATATTTAGACCATTACGGGGTTTTAAACGTAAACATTCTAAATGTGTCCCAGTTTATTTCCTGTTGCAGTGTATGTGAATGACATCAGCTGACAGGAAGTGAACATGGACCCAAACTGTTGCATAGCAACGCAATTCCTTTGCAATTCCGTTGAAATGCACTAAAACGGAGCGTTTCAGACAAAGGGTAAATACAGGCATATTCAGACAGACAGTATGAGGAAAATAAAGGGTTTTTTGAACATTGCAGCATGTAAACATGTTCTAGTAGAAACCCAAAATACAAGTATGAACCTGAAAATGAGCACGATATGGGACCTTTAACCTGGGGGGGAGAACCGGAGGATGGGTGCTACACTTCCACGTTGACCATGGGTCAGTGTGGCGTTATCAGCTGTAACCGCCGTATGAGAGCATTGCAGAGCGGCGGCAAGTGGGGCACGCTCACATGGACTCATGTGCCACTCAAAACAAATAATTACAGAATGATTAATTCCCTTGA
>CAKALG010044880.1:0-11539 GCA_916700815.1 Helicolenus hilgendorfi
TCCCTCTCTACTTCTGTAAAGGTGATAATGTGATGTTTGGGTTTTGACACCTACAGATGGACAGGACATGGTGTCCTGTACCGACAGCCTCTGATCATGTTCACAGTGCCATGTATAGACAGCAGCCGGACGTAGAGGTAATCACTACACCGTAGCCTGCAAAGTGTAAAATGAGACGTCTAGTTTGTTCATTTGAATGGAGAGAGTAAAGCTTAATCTAAAATGACAAAAAAATAATGTAGAAGTTAACTTGGTGATTGGTGAATTGAGCATAGCTGCCTGTGAATGTGATGTACTTCTTTGTAAGATTATGTCAGAGGTAAAAAAGGACCGAGGAAATCCAAACATTAGCTTAAAATTATATTTATGACTTTGTGAAAATGTATTCAGCAAGCAGTTGGATTGATTGACATCTTTCACTAGTGAGCTTCAAGTACTGATGGCCCATTTCTGATAAGCTGCATAAAATGAACAATCAGTTGATCGGCTGTGAAGCTGTCGTTATTTCCTGTTTACTTGAAGCACTTCTCATAAACGGAGCACGGTTTCAGTTTCATGGATTCGTTTACATTCTGTGAAAGCCTTTCCCATTTCTAAGAATGAAAAGGTAAATTGTCCCCGAGGGCCACTGCAGGTACGAGCGTGACTGTGTGTTTGCCTTGCTACATGTTTTACTGCAGCCTGCTTGCTGCTTATGACTCCATCTGTGGAGAGCACTATTTGTAAAAAAACAATCACATTTTGTTTTTCCGTTTGTTCTGTCAAGTAAACTTATTGTACATTACAGAACAGAATTAGGTTCAAGGTTCAAGGTTCAAGGTTCAAGGTTTTTATTAATGTCCCAAAAGGACAATTTGGTTTACAGCCAGAGGTAGTAGTTTGAAAACATACAAACAGTACAGGACAACAGAGGACATAAAACACTGTAGCATGTACCCAAACCTGGGCATAAAGTGCACAACATTAACATTAGCAGCCTTAAAAGTGCAGCGTGCCGTCTACAATATCCCCAAAAATCAACATCAGCATCAAACAAAGTCAGTCAACAGCGCCATTTACCTGCTGCTGGTAGCATTAGCTGCTCGAATCGAGTATTTATATTTATTTTTAGTGGTCTTAGGGACGCACAAGCGAAGGCCAGATGGCAACACCCTGTACTCTGAGTTAAGTGGGTGAGCACTATCATGTCGAAGCACTATCATGTCGAACTATATTATACGTATTATACGAATTATACGTTATATAATACAGTATTTAGTTTTCTTTGATCCGGTGCTGTCTGTCCTGTTGCAGTGACAGTGATACTTTCAGGGTGTTTTGATGACTTCTACTCTATGTGTGCTTCTGAAGGTTATTTACATGGCTGTCACTCAGGGTGATCCATTTTACAACATACAGTATGTGTCACAGTAATTTAAACCACCTCAGTGGGTGGCTTAGTGCTGGCAGAGGGCCATGCGATCGAAAGGTCTCAGGTACGATTCTTCACTGTCGAAGGGACTTTGAGCGAAACACAGAAACCTCTCCCTACCTTCCCTTTTAACTGAATATTGCTTTGCATAAAACGTCAGATTAAGACACTCTGACCCTCCTCCACTCCTAGAATGAGTAATGTATGGGTAAACATGACTGTGCTGTTTTCCCTGCAAGTTACAGGTAGTCTCTCGTCTTAACAATGTGACTGATATAATCACACGTGTTGTGTTTAATTTGTACATTTAAAGGTATCATTGATAACATTTTTATGTAGACGGATATTTAAAAAAAAAGAATACATCTACACAGCCTTTATAAAGGTGCCCAATAAAAGTATGGCTTTTCCTAAAAGTAATTATTATGATTGTGAATTAATCATTTCAAAGATTTTGGCGGATCAAAAATGAATGTTTTGTTTATCTCTGTGGAAGAAATCTGACGTTTGGTTCCCACTTCTAACAAGTATTGTGAGCCAATAGTAAAATGACGTTGGTATCACGTGTATCTCTGGATCGTCAGTTAGTGTGAAAAAAAACGGATGAATGGCTGAGATTGACGGTAAGCGCCTGGCGACGACTTGTTGTGAAGTGAATGCAATGGAACGGGAGAAGGAGAATGTGACATCTAGTGGCTGAATGCTATCAATGTTATCAATAGCACCTTTAAAGGAAAAATCTGCCATCAGATCATTGTCCACTGTTATATTAAATATGTCAATAATGTCATGATGTTTTATTTAATGTATCCACTTTCCCTCACCTCGTCTTCTTCTTCAGATATTGATTTACACGCAGTGATCTGCTGTGATCTCTTTATTACAGGGGATTGTTTGATTACGTGTTGTTTCGTTTATTTTTACACTTCGTGGTAACTTGCATTACGTGCTATTAAAATATAACTATCATTATCAGGGTGGACGATCTAAATTGACGGGTGTGATGAGACAGTTAGTCATGTTTATGTATTTAGAGAGGAAGTGCTTGATGATGTCACTTGACTGGGTTGTGGTGGACTCTGTAGCAGACAGACAGCTCACCTTTAAACGCCCAGTGTGTCATTATAGTTGATGCTGGTGTTTGTCTAGTAAATATGTAGCTGCAGAGTGCTGGTGGTGCTCTAGTTCAACAGGTTTGAGCAATGCTACCAGAGCTAGAGATTTAATTTCTACTAGTGCAACCAAGTCATAACAGCTGTGTGCTGAATGTTAAAACATTTTTCTGTTATATTGGTTGAAATTCTCATTACATCACAACAGCAATCAACAAAGCAAATGCTCTGAAAGAAATGAAAGAAAATCTGTTATGTTTGTCTTTTGCAGGACTGTAATAAACCCGTCCAATCAATTCATTCGACCCGAATGAAGTGACACTTGAAACCTCCAGCACACATGAAGAGAATTTACTTTTCAGTGAAGTAGCAGACATCTTGTGTCCAGCAGCAATTCAACTTTTGAAAGGAGAAATATTTACTTATTGAAAGATTTTGAATTTTTCAATGGGGAAGAAGGAGAGGATGACTAACAGGTTGATTGAACTTTTTTGTGGAAAATACCATACAGACAAAAAATATTATTCAAAAAAGCTCTTTATGTCTGGAGAACTACCTTAAACCAATATTATGGAGATCAGTGCCTGAGTGTAAGACTGATGCTTGCAATAAAAGGATAAACATGTAGGCTAGATATAGAAAGAATCAACATGCCTTGTATACCAGGAGGGCCTCGCACTTTAATAAGTGATCAATGACATTATCAGATGCTGCGTTTGCTGGTCAACACGCTCAGCGAATCTGCACGCTTCCTCACACAGACTGTAAACAAGCCTTAATTAGCAAGTCAAGCTATCGAGTGTCTCTCTCTGTCACCAGAGCTGCTTGTTTGTGCACGGGACTTTGGCATGGGGTCTTGCAGTATAGATAGCTTTCATAAACAACTTATGGAATTAATTTATTTTCAGTTGCCAAGAATATATACGAGAAGAGCCAAAGATAGCTGGGCAAGAAAGAAGTTGTCGCTAGCAGGGTGTGTGCATCCATTACACTGTCTGCTCCAACTTCTTTACAGAGCAAAATATGGTACAAAATGTCTGAATGATGTCTGTGTCATGATTTTTAAAGTGGTAACATACAAGTTTTTCTCTTCTCCTTTTTTGGTGCCTGTTGCGTTTCTGCACTGCGTTTCCTAAAAATCACAGATTAATCATGTTTTCAGGAAATGAACAGAGCTTTAATCTTTTAGGGCGCTTCACTATGACTCTTGAACATGCTGTACTGAAAGCAGAAGATACCAAAGTACATCTTTGTTTCAACAATCTTCTGTCAGTCTTTCATCTCAGCTGGCTGAGCTCTTGCTTTGCGTCAGATCTCACTGCTGACAGTCTCTAATCCTTCTGGTCGGTATCCTGGAGGAGGAAACATTGTTCAGTCTCACAGTGTTTACATCTCCAGTCTCCTCCGGGTGAACACAGCCTGCAGCTCAGAAGTAAAACAAGGTTTTGCAGAGAAATACCAAACCATCCCTCTCTGTTTAGAATACCACTATTTCCTCTCTGTTTGGCCTCAAGACAAAGTTGTTTTCCTCAAACTACACTTGTGAAAAACACGTAGATTTTCCACGTTACTGATACCTGGCTCCTCAGATGATTCTGCAGCAGAGTAGTTTTATGTTTATACTTTGTAATGTGGTAGTATATGTAAAGTTTCCACTGGGAGTAAGGAGCATGCAAAGGACTATTTATCTCTTGGTCTTTCTATCTTTTTTCTTTCTCATGCTCAGACACTTCTCATCACACTTTTATCTTCTCTTTACAGTTTTGCTTCTCCTATTCTGCACTCTCACCGACTGCCAAGACACACTAACCTATAACGTTCTTGTGATTGTCTATAAGAAACAGTGTTGTTAACAGTGTTTACAAAATGAACATTTTAAAAACCTGGATTTTACACATTCTAACCATATCAAGATGATGAATTATACTGTTTTCAGCAGTGGGAGTATTGACTAGAGTTTGAAGCCAAACATCTGTAAAAGGGAAATTCTAGGAAAGTAAGGAAGAGAGTAGAGAGAAGGAGAACACAAGAAAAGGGAAACAAGAGGAAGACGTGAATTAGACCACAACAGGAGAGGCAATGAGATGAGTAAACTAGAGGGAAGAAGGAGGAGGGGAAGCAAGAGAGAAGAAGGGGAAGGGGTAAGAAACCGGTCTGAACCAGCGTCGGCTGACTCACGGGGCTTTATACCCCTCCTCACTTCCCTCCCTCCTCGTCCTCCTCGTCTTTCCTCTGACTCGGGCTGGCTGAACTTTTTCTTTAAGCGCTCCGTCATGCGCCTGTTGTCACCAGGAACAATTTGGATACACATTCCCCAAAAGTGTAAGAGGATCCACAGCAGAGTGGTGGTGTTGGGAATATCAGTGGTGTTACCCAACACATTACATAAGGAATCAGCAGCTGACATGGGAGAGCCAAATTGGGTGTAATGATTATCAAGCAGACACGCATGACATTAGTGAACATCCACACATAATTCTGGTGGAACAGTGTGTTTCCGTGCTACTGTGGGTGTACCCATCAGGCGACTATTTGTATCTCCCAGTTGTAGATCTATATATGGAAACTATGACGATGAAATGGAGGAGTGAAGCTTTAAATAAAGCGGCTCTTCAGAAACCTATGTGTGACGTCATGGAGACTACATCCATATTTTATGCAGTCTATGGTATTAGATATGGTATATGGTATTATGAGTGATATATATCTTTACTTACTCTACTTTCACACCATGTAATGATGTGGCAGCCTTGCCTCAAACATTTTACATTTTAGGTAAAATGATGAATTTATAGATGCTGAGTCCTTTAAGGTCTTGGATGATGATGGTGATGAGGAGAAGAAGATGATTATGTATTAAATAATGGGCATATAGGGTGTATATGCAACAATGATTGGTTTGGGAGTGATCTCAAGGAAAAGGGACATGCTGGTTTAGTGATTTGGGAAGAGTAGGGAAAGTATTGATTAGTTTGGAATTAATCATGGCAGGAATATAAAAAAGATTAGTTGTAAAAACAATGTAAAGAAATATTAGGCGTGTGTGAGGGGACTTGTGGTTGTACTGCCATTTGGGCTTGGTTTTAGTAGGTGAGAGCTGTTAAAAAACCTAAAAAGACCAGTGTGTAACATTTAGGGAGACCTATTGGCAGAAATGGAATATTAATAAGTATGTTTTCTTTAGTGTATAATCACCTGAAAAAAATGGTCAATGTGTTTTTGTTACCTTAGAATGAGCCATTTATATCTACATAGGGAGTGGGTCCTCTCTTCACAGAGCTGCCCGCCATGTTTCCCCAACTTTTTCCCCATGGGTTAGTGTTAAAAAAGTAGCAACAAAAATTGCAATATATCGTAATATTGAATCGCAATACTTCAAATCGGCCCCCAAGTATCGATTCGGGAGAATGGTGAATCGTCCCAGCCCTACTCTACACCTCTCCACCCAAAACGGACAAACCAAACACTGTGTTAACTTTTCCTGCTTGGGCCATAGTCGGTAACGTTACTCGCTCTGGAGTTAACCCCCGTCGTCACTCCACTCAGCCGTCGGGAAACAAAACACAGGAAACCTCTGTTGGTCTTGAGGAGTTGCAGCATTTATTTCTGCACAAACTGCAATATTAACTTGATATTCTCAGAGCTAAAATAACTCTGTCTTCTGCTCCACTCGCTCACACACATTCACCACCGCTCTCTCTCTCTCTCTCTCTCTTGCTTCACTACTCACTTCCCACATACACACACTATGCACTGACTGCTATTCTCCAAATGACCGACGCTACTCGCTACGACTTACAACACCATAGTTCTTCTACATGCTTGGCACCTGCAACCTCACTGCTAGATACCACCAGATGTTACACACTATGACTTTAATAAGAGAGGGGCAGCGAGGTCAGAGGCAGCGGTGTCTCCGTCTCCGGGATGAGCCCAACCTCATGTAAGCTGCGGTCACAGGGCTCATCCGAACTGACACTATTCCTGGACTCAGCCAGCTGCCAAGTCCTAAACTTATTTTCCTGGATCAGTTGATGCTGGCTGCTGCCTTGACTGGAGATCAGACACTTGCTATTAATATACATTACATTCATATCTTCACTCATCAGAGCAAACATGGAATAACTGCGTACCACAGCCAATTCTATTTTAGGGGTTGGGGTTCGACAGATGCTGTAAACAAGTTTCATAAATTATTAACGTAACGTAACGTAACGTAATGTAACGTAATGTATATTTGTGAGCCTGGTCAACAGCTCAGGGCATTTGCCTTTTTCTATCCATAAGCTGTCATCATTGGAGGGAGGAGAGAGGAGATGGAGGAAGAGCCCAGTCGGTAGGGAGGCAGCATGGCCCATGCCCGACCAGTTGAGAAGTTTCTTTTTGTTTGTTTTTTTCTTATAACAAATAAAATAAAATGAAATATGAGTAAAACAAAATTAAATAAAAACAGATAAAACAAATAAATAAATAAATATATAAAGTAAAAAAGGCATACATTATTTGGATGAATATTAGCCTTATGTAAGCCATTGTGACCCATTTCAGATATGGTGGAGGTCTTTAACGTTGTATTAATCACTTTATAAATTCCTCATTCAAAAAAGGAAACTTTCTACCCTGAAAAGACATGGAGGAAGAACTTTGAAGTTGTGACTGTGAGATGATTGATGGTTCTCTAAGCTTTGCTTTTTGGGGGGAAGTTTGGTTGACTTTACCTCCTTGGACCTCGGACGTGACAAGGGGCCCCAACTAGATCTGGTTTGCGGATCTCCAGCCCAGCGGGGTGAACGCCCTCATTGGATGTCTGAAGCAGTGGAAGAGGTGGTACTGGAGGTCAGACTCCTGACCTCTGAACCTCACCCCATAACTCTGCCAGGAGCCTCACTACATGCAGAGCAGTCATCAATCCACTGCATTGTGAGATAGTAACTGCCCTGTGCTGACTCACAGGTTTTATAATGTATGACCAAAAGCAGCTGTGTACCCCTGGAGCAGCCCAGAGCTGCTGTGCAAAATGCAAGAAGACCACAGACATTTCTATCCAACATACGAAGTCCAGGTTTGATGCACAGTACCAGGAGGAAGACATTATGGTGCTATTTATAGCATTCAAAAATTCCTGTCACATTCTTAGTGATACCTTGCTATGAATTTTATAAAGAAATAAGACCATGGTGCACGCCACTGGTCACCTCTAGCTCTAATATTTGCAAGATCAAAAACACATTTCCCATAAGCCTTAGGATGAACACTTTGAGAGTATCACCTAAAACTCTGTAGACTTACAGAAAGAACATGTGTAAAGAAAACTGTATACCATGTTCGAAGATGACATCCCATTCATTCCAATCAAGCCTCGAGTTTGGCATTTTTGCCGTCGCCATCTTGGTTATTTGCAACCAGAAGTGGCATAAGAGGGTGGAGCTAAGTACAACCGAACGCTGAATAAGGCAGTTTAGGTGACCAAAAAGGCTAGAATTAACTTTCATGAACTGAAAACACACTGTGAAAGGGTTAAAGTTGTGAGATGAAAACACAGACAACTCCCAGACCAGACAACTCCCAGACCGGACAACGCCGTGGTAGCAACCTGTCAATCACAAGGTAGCTATGCCATAAAGCATGCCCTGCTTTATGGTCTATTTGACTCTAAATGGGACCACAATTTACTAAATGAACATCATGCTGTATTGAAGAAGACTTGAAACTAGCGATCGAGACCATAAACTCATGTTTACAATGTTTACTGAGGTAATAAATCAAGTGAGGAGAAGGCTCATTTTTACAACCAGAGGAGTCGCCCCCTGCTGGCTGTTAGAAGGAGTGCAAGTTTAAAGCACTTCAGCATTAGCTTCAGACCCACTGCCCACTGATTCCAATGAAATTTGCTCAGTGGGTACATAAGTAGAAAAGCTATTTCAGGATTTATCTGGCTTCTGCATTTATGGGTCCATTGAGCATGCATATTGGCTGAGCTAGCTGACTTCCTGCTGGCTCCCCACACACATGAATGGCATGAAAATTTACTGATTTGGCTCTTCCATGACATTTTAATTTTCATTGCACCTAATGGACCAAATTGTGATCATATAAAGAACAATTTCAGATTGTTTGTGGCGCTCTGGGAGCTTGATTCCTTCTGTTTTGGTCTGTTTAGCAATGCATTCGATTTTCCCTCCTAATTCAACCTGGAGGGTTGAGGCCACTTGAGGCTGCCAAGTTCCTCAGTGATGATCATGTTTGTTTATAGTGATAATACTAAATGTGTGTGGTTAAGATTCATTGAATCTTATTAGCTCTTTTAATTGGCCAAACTCACATTGTTCAAAACTCCAAACTGACCACGAGGTTTACAGTACAGGTGAAAAAGTAAATGAAAACTCTTTCACATCCTTCACCAATGACCGTCAAGGTGCCCTTGAGCAAGACACTCAGGTATATTGCAGTGAAGCTCAACAATGAGACAGAGCTCAGTGGATAACTAGTGGTAAAAAAAAATGCCCAATGGCAGAAATCCTGAATGAGTGTCTCCTCTCCAAATCTAAACTCTCACCAACTGATTTGTTGGAAAAACATGCATTATAATCCAAGTAAAGCATACTTGGGCAAACTTCCTCCATCTGCCACAGCTGAAAATCAGTTCCACCTGGACAGAGGCGAGGCGGCACTACAGTATTTAGTTTTTCCATTGCACAACTCTCCAGCTGCACTTTATTTGTTCCTCTGGAGAGTTAAACATCTTGCTGAAGGAATGGCTGTTCTCTTTCACGGTGAATGTCTATAAAGATGTATCTATTGAAAGCACATTTTTTTAGCGTGCTGTATTCTGCCAGTATTAAATGTTTGGAAAAATCCAGTTTTTCTCTATTTTCAGCTGCCAGACTTTAAAAGAAATCTTCTAGAAATAGTTGGTCAAAACACTGTGTTTCATTAGATGGACTTTGTTTTCCTACATAGCATTCAAGTAAAACTACAGAATGTGTAACTACATAGTAAATTCACTACCAGGAGACTTTTTTAACAGCAAGAAAAACAAGCTTTTCCCCTCAGAGGCCCTAGCAAAACATT
Source organism: Helicolenus hilgendorfi (assembly GCA_916700815.1). Classification (NCBI taxonomy): domain Eukaryota; kingdom Metazoa; phylum Chordata; class Actinopteri; order Perciformes; family Sebastidae; genus Helicolenus; species Helicolenus hilgendorfi. The sequence continues at coordinate 9,595 of CAKALG010044880.1, forward strand.
CAGTTAACTAATAAATAACATTCAGGAAAATCTTACTAACACAAAGCGTCAACCTTTAAAGTTAACCTTTGACCTCTAATCCCAAAGCCTGAGAGAACCACTTACAATCAGATTACAAATGCTCTGTTTGTATTAAAATGAAGCCTTAAAGTTTGACACCACCTACACTAGGTTTTTGTTGGCCGTAACCATCGTGAAAATCTCTTTGGTGCATTTTGTTTTTGACTTGTTTAAAAGCCCAGACACACTAACCCAACATCAAAGAACTAGCCGCCATGAAGGCAAACTGTTACGTCACCTCATGTTGCCTTTTTCTTCAATACAATTCAGTTTTATTTATAAAGCGCCAAATCATAACAGAAGTTATCTCTGTTTACAGAGACCCAACAATTCCCACCATGAGCAAGCAACAAGGAAAAACTCCCTTTTAACGGCAGAAACCTCAAGCAGAACCAGGCTCTGGGTAGGCGGCAATCTGCCTCGACTGAGAAGACCATTTGAAGAAATAGCTAAATATGAGAATTAGTGCTTCACATTCATTGGTCACTGACATGTTTAGGCATCTCAGTACTGTTATGTGATGCAAAACCTCCTTCTTCTCAATGGGGCAGACAAATGAACTAAAGAAGTAAACGCTCAAGACATTAAATAAACCTCCCAACATGCCTGATGTGAACAGACTATTGGATATGGACAGCATTGTGCTGCAGTCCAAAAGAACAGTGTGAATAAACAAACTGGAGTCTCTGCCAGCTCTCATGAAGCTCAGCTGTGCTTCTTTACTTCCTTGCTTCTTTTCTTTGCTGCTGCAGGTGTTTGAGTTAAACAGCTGTACAAGTGACCCGTCGCTCAGTTGGTTCAACACACTGCAACAAGTGCGCATGAACCAAAAAGATTGTATATGTTGAGCTTCTGAGGGAAGCTTGTGTAAATAATCACTGTCTCATTCCATTGATTATCGATTACATACATCTGCTGTACGCTCTCACATACAGCACATGTGAAAAGGTCTGTAACAGAGTTAGTTGGGTAATTTGTAGTGCCGAGACGATACACCTATCTCCTGATTCGATACTGTCACGATACTTGGGTGCCGATTTGATATGTATTGCGATTTTTGAGTACTGCGATACAATATTAGAATTTATTGCCATTTTTGTTAACTTTTTTAACACTAGATCATGGGGAAAAGTTCACAAATAAGTGGTATTTTCTATTTAATTTATAAGGAACATGTTATATTTTAAACTACTGGTGAATATAACCCATCAATCTTAATTCCATATTTGTATTTTGTATACAGTTCACATTGTTAACACCTTTTGAAAACCAGATGTAGACTTCCGCTAACTTTGCCAAGTCCGTCTCTAGCTCTCCTGTCAGCTCCATTCTCTTTATACAGCCATGGTCAGCTCCATCAGGGCTGTTTGAATGCATTTAACATAAATGTCAGTATATGGGTGCTCTAAAGTTGTAGCGTCGGCTCATTCGACCGCAGAAATAAGAGTGACGGCTGGCTTGACCGCACATTACCGCAATACGATAACGTTTTCTGTCCATGACAGAGTTAGCATGCAGCTTTAGCCATGATGTCTAGCTCTGCTTTTCCTGGCAATGTGTGAACCCCAAAGTGTTTCCATATTTTATTGTACGTGTAGTAGGGATGTGCATTCCAAGCAAAAATACTATTCGAAAATCACTAGGAATTATTAGACTATTATTCGATTATTCGCCTCCCACACCTCCCCCGCAGACACAGGGGGGGGAAAGACAGAAGAGACAGACACAGGGGGGGAAACGACATGTAGCGTGTGGAAAGACAAACCTCGACAGTTTGGTGAGTTTTATTTTGTTTCTGTCTGATTTGAATGACGATATGCTCCGCTGCTGTAACAGCTGATCTACCTGCTGAAACTACTAAGGGTGCGGTGCCGCTGGCACGCGC
>CAKALG010044881.1:0-24591 GCA_916700815.1 Helicolenus hilgendorfi
GACAGGTATAATATTAAATAACATACGTAATATTAAATAATATTAAGTATGTTTTCTTTAATATATACTCACCTGAAAATAAGAGTTTTTCATTAGCTAAGAATGAGCCGTTTGTATCTACAAAGGGAGCGGGTCCTGTTCACGGAGCCGCCCGCCATGTTTCTACCCAGAACGGACGAAGCAAACGGTGTTAACATTTCCTGCTTGGGTCGGATTTGAGTTAACCCCGCCGTCACTCCACTTAGTCGCTGGAAAACAAGACACGGGAAACCTCTAATGGTCTTGGGGAGCGGCAACAACTTCCACTGTACATTCCCTTGACATTCTCACAGCTAAACGAACTGTCTTCTGCTCGCCCACTTGATCGTTCACACACATTCGCCGCCGCCGCTCTCTCTCTCTTGCTTCACCACTCATTTCCACACACACTCTACGCACCGACTCCTCTATTCTCCTATTGATCTGCGCTACTCTTACAACATCTGGCTCTAGATAGGGCCATTCACGTTTTTTTCGTCTGCCATATAGACCGTAGCCTATATAAGAAGTGTACGTAGTCACCGTGACGTCACCCATTGGTTTGTGGACTACCGTTTTGAAGCCTTGAGCTTGGCATTTTAGACCACTGGTCAGCCACCCTAGTTCTTCAACACGCTTGGCACACGGGAGAGCTTTCAATCTGCAAACTCACCACTAGATGTTGCTAGATCTTACACACAGTTCCTTTAGATAACGTTATAAAAGGGTAACTGTATGCCTTTGTTTATCTCATTCTGTGTTCAGTGGCTTAAGGGAGGGGTGAGGTGTAGCCAACGCACCCATTTGAGATGGTTGTGTCTAGAAGGTATCCCACAAATTGCAAAATCTGATCTGAGATCTGCAAAAACCTTCAAAATCTCTCACAAGACTCGCTGCCCGATGACCTATCCTAACCCTAACTAGTCAAGGTCAGTGCCCAACCTTAACCCTCTTGTGAGAGATCTAGTGCGACATCTAGTGGTTCTGAATAGTACAGGAACCTTTAAGGATCAAATAAACAATGAAAAAGAAATTTCTTGTGCTTATTATGATAAATAAGCCTAAATAAATTCTGACAATATCAACATGCCTGTGTCATATCAACACACATTACAGTGTTGTTGTTGTTGTGTAGAGATAACAGAATCCTGAGATGTCGATAAGTCCTCTCCTCTTTTTTGAAGTGGCTGTTTCGGATCAGCTCCTGAGTTTTTGAGGCTAATTAATATGGGCAGTGCAGGGTGTGACAGGCTGAAGGATGGCGTCTCTCAGCCACAGTCATTTCCCCTTATCTCCATCAGACACTCAGCACCTTCACCCTCCTCATTCACAGCCTCCCTTCAGCTTCAGATGGGAGACGGCTGCATGGTAATGGTCACTGGGGTCATAAACTGCTGCTTAAAAACCCTCCAATGATGACCTGATGCGGAGCTATTTTCCACCACCGACATGTTTTAGATGCTCGGCCAAGGTTTCGGTTTTGTGATATTATATTACTGACAAGATACTATTCATTATTCATTCAGGAGTCCTGGAGGTGATTAGGCAATTCAGTCCAGCCACTAAAAATAGACTTGTGTTTTCTGTCAGCTGAATTTTTATCTGCTTTAACTGGCTGAGCTCAGTTACAGCCAAAGCTTCTTCACACTGTCAAGAGAAATATAGCTTTATAGATCAAGAGAGCAAGGTGACTGATATACAAAAATAAACGTACAATGTGTAACTAATATTCATATATGATTATGAGTCTATAATCAGTCATGAAGTCTAACTGTGTGCTAATTCCACTTATGTGTTAGAAATGTTAAATGGAGGTGTTAAAATAAAGTGTCACCAAGTCAGTGACTCTTTATCCTCAACAAAACTGCATATTGCATTGATATTGATCTTATTTCATCAGAAGTTGGATATAAACAATCAACCTAAGCCTGTGTCTTCAGTCCAATAGACGAATGTGAGTTGACCCGTATAAACAGACTGCTGGGAACACCCATAACCTCCAATCTGGCGCAGCTCTAAATCTTGTACCACGGCCAGGCTAAATCATTTGTCTGCAAGGGTAGATCAACTATAATCCATTTCACACCATGCAACAGTAACAGGGCATGTGAATGGCATCAGTAACAGATAACGCTCTTACAAACAAAGCCCCCGTTTAGAATTAATCTTTACACAATTAGGCGTAGCATAAATTAGTCTTAAATTTCATTATTGAGATTTGGAAATTTCCACGTGTCTGTACTTCTGTAGACTTCATTGTATGATGGGTGTCACATGTGCCTCTAAAATTCTTCAATTTCCCAGACAACCAGGCACCGAGATACTTTCATTTAGCTACAGACCTGAACTCAAATACAACAAAGCTGAGTTTGCATTTTTTAAACTTTCAATATGACCTACCTTGTATCGCAGTCATCACTCATTTGACCTCAGTGGGAAGTTAATCTGTGGGAACAGGGAACAGAAACCACAGGAGATGAAAGTCTGGAGCCTGGCAGATAACCACTGACCTCGGCTGGTCAGTTTCAGTTTTGAATAATTTTGTCCGAATATTACCTGAAATCTAAACTGAGAATGTGGGCAATACAGGTCAAGATTTGTTTAGACCAATCAGAGTTAAGATAAAGGCAAACATTTGATGACATGGGCAAAAGGAGCATCCTGTTTTCTGCACAATAAATATCACTGCACATTAGTTTCTGATGTGTTTGTTGTAAATCAGCAGCATCTTCATGTGAATGCAGCCATACTGGTACTGACTTCTTCTCAGATCCAAGGTAAGTGCATATAACTCTAATTCACTTTCACTTCAGTTTTATTTAAAGTGCATGTGCAGATTATTATTCCTGTTAAATTAAATGATGCCATTAAAATTTAAATACTTGGATTACTTCAAGCTGGCTTAATTTTGTGCATGCTCCAAAACAAATCACAAATGACATTATAGATTTTGGCAAAATCGATCCTTGCAAATAATTTAAAGGCTTCTTCATGTAACCAGACATGATTGTACTAATTAAGCAGAATTTTAATGCAAATGTAACATCTTACTAGACTTATAAATACTTATAAAATAAAACTCAGTCAATGACAAGTAAGCACAAATAATTGATCGGAGCGTACTTATCAATACAGATTTACAAAGAGCGTAAAAAAGTTCAGCCCAGTCGCACAGCAGTTTGTGTAATAGTCATGAAATTGAATTCGTGTACATAGACACAAATGTAAAAAAAAAATTCATGGAGGTCGGAGTAGATGGCTGGATCAAAGAACACTGGCCTCTCGCACAGGAGACCGGTGTTTGTGTCCCGTGTGAAACCAGAAGTTAAAGTTGATTTATTTGCGATGTTACTTCTGTACTTCAGTTACGCCTCTTTTCCTTAGCCTAACTAAGTAGTTTGTTGCCTAAGCCTAACCAAGTTGATCTTTTCCTAAACCTAACTAAGTAGTTTTATTTTGAAAAGACTGGAGCGGAAATTGGCACGTGTGTCACATGTTGCTGGACATTCGTAGGAAAACACGCAAAAAATACGTTGTTGAAAGTCGTGCTGGGCGTCACGAAACAAAAGGTCTATGTACACAAATCAAAAAGATTGAAGTTCATGACTATTTCACCAACTGACGTGAGACTGTGTTGAAAAGTCTTAAGGACTAACTTTTTATGTCTACATAATAGTGTATTTGTGGTTTTGCTAACATCTATAAATGTCTTCTCCTCAACAGGGAAAACAGACCTTTGTCAGAATGGAGTTAAGGGAAGTTGATGACGATAAGCTACATATGAATAAGAACCTCACAATGGGAGGCCTCGTTACCTCAGGTATGAGGGTGCTTCTGTTTTACAAGGAGAATCGGTAAAGAGGCAACCCTTGAAATGATGTTTAACTGTTTTCTAACTTTTGATTTAGTTGATTTTCAGAGGAAGAAGCAGCCCTCTAGATGTGCATCCGTGTGTCTTGGATTACTGTGCGCTCTCCTGTTGGCTGGTAACATAGGACAGTTTGTCTACTGTAAGTGATTTGTTTGTTATCACTGGAAATATGAATAATGGATTTACTAACTGTGGTTCGTATAATATCTTACAAAAAACATCATTCCTCCTTTTTTGTTTGTTTTCCTATGAATGTCCAGCAACACCTCAATTCAATTCATGCATTTAGCATCGATTGTCTTTTCAAAATAAACTTCCCTCTTCACAGGAAACAACTTCCTTAGGTTTAGATAATAAAACTACTTAGTTAGGTTTAGGAAAAGATCAATTTGGTTAGGATAGACAAAAATCTACTTAGTTAGGATTAAGCAACAAAACTTCTTAGTTAGGTTTAGGAAAAGATCATGGTTTGGCTTAAATAACTCCGGAAGTGGCGTTACGTAAAAGTTACGTGACAAATAAATCAACATTGACTTTTGGTTTATCAGGGGACATGAATGCTGATCTCCTGGGTGAAAGTCCAGTGTTTTTGACCCACCCATCCACCCCAACCTCCTCCCTTCGCAGTGTTTTCTGCTTTTAATATTTCCTGATTCGCGATTATGTGGATTACACACAAATTGATTTCATGGGATATACACGAATTACAGTATTACTTTTCGTATAGCTAATGTTGTAGACTATCATACAAAATCAAAAGTAGAAAGACATTTTTGAATAATATTTTGAATTTCTTCTGCATTTCACAGATGAGATAATCAGCCGCTTCACATCAGCAGACCCAATGCAGGACAGCTACATTCAAGGAGGTCAACTGCAGAAAAGCTATGATGCTTTAACAGCAGAGAAAAAACAATTGGATGCCAGACTGACTAACCTGACTAAAGAAAAAGACCTGTTGCAGCAAAGCTACAGCTCTGTGACTACTGAAAGAGATGAGTTCAAGGCCAGTTTCAACAATCTGAAAAATGAGAGCAATCAGTTACAAGTAAGTTACAACACCTTAAAACTAGAGAGCGATCAGTCACAGACTTATCACACTAATCTGACAGCAAGTAAAGACCAGCTACAGACCAAGTACAGTAGCCTTCAAAGAGAAAAAGAAGAGTTACAGACTTTGTCTGTCACGCTGAGAGCAAACAGAGATCAGTTGCAGAGCAATTACTCTTCACTGAAGACGAACAAGGACCAGTTGCAGAAGGAAAAAGAGCAGTTACAGCAAAGTTACAGCTCTTTGACTACTGGAAGAGATGACTTCAAGACCAGTTTCAACAATCTGAAAAATGAGAGGAACCAGTTACAAGCACGTTACAACACCTTAAAACAAGAGACGATCAGTTACAGACTAATAAAGACCAGCTACAGACCAGGTACAGTAGCCTTCAAAGACAAAAAGATGAGTTACAGACTAATAAAGACCAGCTACAGACCAGGTACAGTAGCCTGCAAAAACAAAAAGATGAGTTACAGACTTTGTCTGTTACACTGAGAGCAAACAGAGATCAGTTGCAGAGCAATTACTCTTCACTGAAGACGAACAAGGACCAGTTGCAGAAGGAAAAAGAGCAGTTACAGCAAAGTTACAGCTCTTTGACTACTGAAAGAGATGACTTCAAGACCAGTTTCAACAATCTGAAAAACGAGAGGAACCAGTTACAAGCACGTTACAACACCTTAAAACAAGAGAGCGATCAGTTAGAGACTAATAAAGACCAGCTACAGGCCAGGTACAGTAGCCTGCAAAAACAAAAAGATGAGTTACAGACTTTGTCTGTTACGCTGAGAGCAAACAGAGATCAGTTGCAGAGCAATTACTCTTCACTGAAGACGAACAAGGACCAGTTGCAAAGAAGCTATAACACAATGAGTATAAGTAGGAATGTCATTCAGACCAGCTACAATTCATTGCAGAAAGACAACGAACGATTGCAGTCCAGTTACAATACTCTGCAGAAGGAAAAAGAGCAGTTACAGCAAAGTTACAGCTCTTTGACTACTGAAAGAGATGACTTCAAGACCATTTCCAACAATCTGAAAAATGAGAGGAACCAGTTACAAGCACGTTACAACACCTTAAAACAAGAGAGCGATCAGTTACAGACTAATAAAGACCAGCTACAGACCAGGTACAGTAGCCTGCAAAGACAAAAAGATGCGTTACAAACTAATAAAGACCAGCTACAGACCAGGTACAGTAGCCTTCAAAGAGAAAAAGATTTGTTACAGACTTTGTCTGTTACACTGAGAGCAAACAGAGATCAGTTGCAGAGCAATTACTCTTCACTGAAGACGAACAACGACCAGTTGCAGAGAAGCTATGACAGACTGAGTATAAGTAGGAATCTCATTCAGACCAGCTACAATTCATTGCAGAAAGACAAAGAACGATTGCAGTCCAGTTATAATACTCTGCAGAGGGAAAAAGAGCAGTTACAGACCAGATACACCAGTTTGGCTGCAGCTAGAGATCAGCTACAGAAGGAGATCGACAAAGTGAGAGGTGAGATGTTTGTCATAAAGCTTTATTATTATTCAGTTATAGTGTGTTATTTTTACGCTTTTTGTGATATTTTGTCCCTCTCCGTGTTTTTAATTTTCAGTACCCTGTCAGAGAGGCTGGAGTAGGTTCGGCCTCAAGTGTTACTTTGTTTCAAATTTGGAGAAAGACTGGACGGAAAGCAGACAATACTGCATCGCAAAGGGAGCAGATCTAGTCGTCATAAACAGCAGGGATGAACAGGTGAGAAGGAAAGAAAGAAAGAATAAACTGGAAGAGATCACAAACATGTTGTCTTGGAGAATGAATGGAGCAGAGGAAGCTTATAGCAGCATGTTGAAAAGCAGAAGCAAAAATTGTGTTTGATCTCTCTGTGTTGCATATTTATGTTTTAATCATTCCTGTCTTCTCCATGTGCTAACAGGCATTTGTCAACGGGTTACTGGATAACGGCCAAAATGCCTGGATTGGTATGACTGACGGTGTTATAGAGGGAAGATGGATGTGGGTGGACAGGACTCCAGTCACCACTACGTAAGTTTGAACTCCCAGATTGTATGGATTAGACGACACAACAATGGGACATGTTCCTTAATTAATCTTTACTTTACTGTAAATGAAAATGAGCAAATGAAACTGAAGCACAACTTCTGGTAATACAACCGTTGGGTCAAAAACTTGGGTAACAATCCCTTTAGTCTCAGTTTGGGTCAGAAACAAAAGGTGAGAGCAGTGGAGAAACAAAAACTGGGTGATGTAAAAAGCATTTATAGCTCCATTATCTTGGACATTAGGTACTGGGGGGAGGACCAGCCCAACAGCTACGAAGGGAACCAGGACTGCGGCGAAACTGTGCAAAAGGCATTGGGAGTTGGAGAATGGAACGACGACGGCTGTTCTGCTAATCAGAACTTTATCTGCGAGCAATAAGCTCACAGTGATTTACACAGTTAATGATGGTGTGTGGATTTGGACTGTGGTTCCAATAATGTTTAAGTCTGGTGATATATTATTTTAGTATCAACAAACCCCATGAAAATACCAAAACCAACAATGAATTGTCTTCCTTCATTATCATGAGCACAGACACTGTAGTTTATTTTGTTTTCAATGTCACATACACGTCCTGCTGCTGGAAATACTCACAAGAGCACCAATTGTGTATTAATCCGCCGCTGAAAATAGTCCCCAACACTATTTACTCCAGTTTGAGAAACGTTGGCTTAAAACTACAATGCCCTACTGTTTTAGGAAATTAATGAGCCTTTTTTGAAAATAATAATAAGTATTTGCGACCCATTTTTAAAGATTTCCGTCTTCATTGGGAACCATGGACTTGAAACTGATTGCCACAAAATAAGTCAGAAGCTGCTGAGAGGCGGATTAACACATTGTTGAGTTTGGTCTTTTCATAACAGAAATATAGTACCTTCACTACTTAAGTTTTAACTGTATGAATTAAAATATCTCTATAGGATCATGATGATTAGACACGTTCCTTTACTGTATTAAGTCTGCAGCTTTATAATATACCATTTCTTTCAACACATTCTCACTCCCAACTTGTCAAATACTGCCACTTGGTCAGTGCCATTTGGCATCGAAGACCGATGTGCACGGTACCCCTCTTGCAATACTTTTGGACGGACCAGGGAGTGTCAATATACGCTCGCTACACCAGTTTCCTGGTTAAAAGTCTTGGGTTTGTTTGACAAGAAAATGTGGAGGAAGGCTTTGAATATATTTTGCCACAAAGTAAATGCCACACTGAATCAGGAGGTGATGTGCTTTCCAACTGTGACCTTATACACTCTACATACTCTACATACTCCTACTTCTATACAAATAAGACTTAAATCAACAGAAAATTTGGGTTAAAATCCTTTTAATCACAGTTTGGGTCAGAAATAAAAGGTGCAAGCAGGTGAGAAACTAAAACTGGGTGATGTCAAAAAGCATTTCTGTTTCCATTATCTTGTACATTAGGTACTGGGGGAATGACCAGCCCAACAACTTCCTGGGGAACCAGGACTGTGGAGCAACTGAGCAAAGGTCATCGGGAGTTGGAGAATGGAACGATCTTGGCTGTTATGCTGTTCGGAAATGTATCTGTGAGAGATAATATCACAGTGATTTACACAGTTAATGATGGTGTGTTGGACTGCAGTTCTAATGTTCATCATAACTAATTGATTCTATGTATTAATCCGCAGCTGAAAATAGTGCCCAACAAATATAGTGTTTACTCCAGTTTGCTAAAATCTACAATGCCCTGCTGTTTTAGGAAATTACTGAGCCTTCTTTGAAAATTATGGTATACATTTATGGCTGTTTTTAAAGATTTTCATCTTCATTGGGAACTCCATGGACTTGAAGCTGAGTGTCTCTAAATAAGTCAGACAGTGTTGATTTATTGTTGGTGTTGGTCTTTTCATGGTATTTGTAGACAATAACAATAGTATAGTATATAGTATAATCTCATCTTTATTCTTTGATGCTGTTAAAGGCTGTTTTCAGTTAATCTGGTTGATTAAACCTCTTCTCAGGTCTTTGTGGGCATGTATAGACGCCCACAAAGTTTCTTATTGGTCGATGAAGATTTTTGACCTAATAAATTCCCATCAAAGCTCTGGCCCACCTTCAACCTGAGCAGAGGTCTAATCAGCTAGAATAACTGAAGTCACCTGTGTGGGTGTTCAGAGGCTTTAAAGGTTGGCTCACCCAAATTACAATCAAACATATTTCTCATATTTCCACGCCTCTAGTGGACATGCAAGACTTTTGGACGGACCAGGGAGTGTCAATATACGCTCGCTACACCAGTTTCCTGGTTAAAAGTCTTGGGTTTGTTTAACAAGAAAATGTGGAGGAAGGCTTTGACTATATTTTGCCACAAAGTAAATGCCACACTGAATCAGGAGGTGATGTGCTTTCCAACTGTGACCTTATACACTCTACATACTCCACTTCTATACAAATAAGACTTAAATCAACAGAAAATTTCGGTTAAAATACTTTTAATCACAGTTTGGGTCAGAAATAAAAGGTGCAAGCAGGTGAGAAACTAAAACTGGGTGATGTCAAAAAGCATTTCTGTTTCCATTATCTTGTACATCAGGTACTGGGGGAATGACCAGCCCAACAACTTCTTGGGGAGCCAGGACTGTGGAGAAACTATGCAAAGGTCATTGGGAGTTGGAGAATGGAACGATTTTGGCTGTTCTATTGTTCAGAACTTTATCTGTGAGAGATAATATCACAATGATTTACACAGTTAATGATGGTGTGTTGGACTGCAGTTCTAATGTTCATCATAACTAATTGATTCTATGTATTAATCCGCGGCTGAAAATAGTGCCCAAGTGTTCAGAGGCTTTAAAGGTCGGCTCACCCAAATTACAATCAAACATATTTTTCATATTTCCACACCTCTAGTGGACATACAATATATCTATCTCTGAGATTTCTGCCTCCAGACAGCCAAGTCTTAATATATTTAAATTGTTAAGCTTCAATGATTTCAGACGAGTAGACTTTGATGCATAACATTGTTAACATGTTCGTAAATGTACTATTTAGCTGATGATTTGTGTTTGATTTAATGGAATATGAATGTATTGGTTGTACAAAAACGGGTTTTACTATGTGTTACCGTGTGCTCATATGAGTGTGTGCTACATCAGATTCAGCAAACACTCCTAACTTCAGATAACTGTGTAAATGCGTAAACATGATGAATGCCACCTGTGTGTAAATGAACAATCGTTCATGAGAATTGTAAATTAACATAATTAACACCCCAATGATACCAAGTGTGAATCTGTTTGTACGAGTGGTTCTTGAGGCCAATTGTCTAGTACTCCACTATGATATTCTGTGGCATTTGGTATAGCTTTAGACATCTGTGCAAATTGCCATCTGTTTGATTAATGAATTTGTATGAAAATGAATGTATAACACAAATAATGTATGTTACAAAGCACATGCATACAACATTTGCATATGGTTTTAATAATTTACTGTATCACTCTGTAATGATTAAAAAATACTTGCACAAATTATTTTCCATCTCTATATTTTCAAAAAAAAATCACAGTTTGTGTTTGATGTGTGTGTGTGTGTGTGTGTGTGTAATTAGCTGGCATAGTCAAATGAATTATTGAGGGAACTTTCTACAGTAAATTCAATCACAAGAACTAAAGAAAGATTATGACACGTGCTAAAAATGTCTTTATTTTTGCATTCATTGAAATGGATTCCACCAGCCCCTGGGACTAGAAAGAACTTGAACTTTATAAAAAATAAATCCAATCATACTGACGGCATTCATACAGTATATCTGGAGTAGCAGAAGTTAAAGCTGTCTATGCTTTAGATGTGCAAGAGTGAAAAATGAAATGAAATCCCGGTGGTGTGCATGTTTTTTTTTCTTGCCATTGTCGCATAACAAGGCATGCTCATGGGGGACCTCTTGTTGGGTCTCTACCTGTAGTTAAGTACGGTCTAGACCTGCTCCATATGAAAAGCGTCCTGAGATAACTTCTGTTATGATTTGACGCTATATAAAAAATAAATGTAATTGAATATACTGTATGCTCTTCAGCCTCTTATTCATTTACTGTTGTTTGTACACAAAGTAAGGAGAAGTCCCTTTACTTCAAAATGTTTAATATGTCCATTTAGTTGCTACCGTGTTGCTATGTACTGTTAAGTTACCTCATTTATTTCAATACATTAGGTCACATGCAACACCCTTTTAACTGTTTTTAAAACCCTTTTTTTTCTGCCCTGTGAGTCTAACCAGACCAACATGTCTGGTTGAGACTCCTTGATCTTTTATTTTTAGTCAGGCCCGGGGGGGAACCCCATCTCACCACCCGACCACAGACGGTTTGGATGGGACTCATCTCTGTGGGGAATGAAAAGACTTAGTCCAATTAATGGTTGAGATGCCCCCTTCAAGAGCCGCCGCACTCGATGCAACCGCCACCACACCCAAAATGAGCCACATGCCAGAGCGTGGTGTCTCTGCCCGCTAAATACATCTGTCCTGTATGCTGCCCACATGTTAGTGATTCTTCCTGTGACGCCGTGTTATGTAACGTGCAGAGAGCGTCGTCAGCGCTCAGTATGTGTCAGTGCGTTATTGTCATCTGTTGCTGCACGGGGACGAGCGGAGGTGAACGCAGTCGGAGCAACACCTGTATGATATGATGCAAACCATTGCAACACCTCTGCAATAACGGCCAGCCCTCCTACTTTATTGTGTTCATTGTTTCGCTTTTCATCACAGAGGCACTCTTTTAACTCCTTGAGTTGAAGTTGAGGTAGTTTTGTAAGGTCATTGTAATAGTTTGTCCAACCTCTACCAACTGTTATTTCATGCATTTTAACTATTTTTATAAAATAATTTTTTGCCACATTTTTAGCATTTAATGATTTATTCCACTTAGTTTTAAATCCCCTTGTACTGTCGTGGGTTTTTGACAAAAACTTAACAATACATTTTTAAACTGGAGAATATCAGAATATAAAGTTCTTAAAGGGACTCTTGATGTATGATATTACATACAGTATACTCCAGTTTATTTTACCTTAACTTCAATTGTATACAACTGACCACCAAAAAAAGACTTAAATCCATAAATATAGGGAATGAATCATAGACTGTATATAAGAAGTGGATGTAGTCACCGTGACATCACCCATTGGTTTGTAGACTACGATTTTGAAGCCTTGAGTTCGGCATTTTGGCCATCGCCATTTTGTTTTTTCGCAACCAGAAGTGACATGAGAGGGTGGAGCTAAGCACAACCAAACGCTGAATAAGACATTTTAGGCGACCAAAAATTTTACAATGAACTTTCATTAACTGAAAACACACTGTGAAAGGGTTAAAGTTCTAAGATAAAAAACAGGGACAACTCCCAGACCGGACAACGCTGTGGTAGCGACTTGTCAATCACAAGGTAGCCACGCCCTAAAGCATCCCCTGCTTTATGGTCTATTTGACTCTAAATGGGACCATCATTTACTAAATGAGCATCATGCTGTATTGAAGAAGATTTGATGGAGACCATAAACTCTGAGAAGTAGGGTCATTTTCTCATAGACTTCTATACAATCAGACTTCTTTTTGCAACCAGAGGAGTCGCTCTCTGACGGAGGCCCGCGCCACAGTGTCTCGCGTGAGTATAAAAAAAGCTTTATGTGAGGGCTTCCAACATCAAAGGCGTGACAGAGCGTCAATGTTTCACGCCCTGGGAATGAGAATGGGCTGCTGTTGTCATATGACATGAAATAGTTTTCTAGGTAATAGAAACTGTTTTTCCAGCCTCCACCCCGCAGTTATTTTATACATTTCATATTCGATTTATTTTGGCGTATGTATGCATGAGAAATTTCTTTTTCCACAGATTTAAATGACCAATCCCTTCATACAAGACGATACTTTACTGAAACACTTTTAAACAAGGGAATACCAATCACCACTCTTTTTAGGAAACTTGATCTGTGTTACACAAAACAAGTTTTTTGTGTGCACCAGAAACTTTACAAATAGAAGCAAACAAATCTTTCAGAATTCATATTTGCTATATATATACTTTTTTTTTAATTCACAGTGCAGAGTGAGAAGCATAAAGATTTCATCTAAAGCCTTCCTCCAGTGTGCAGGTATCAGATTGCTGTGTGAGTCTGCACATATAGAAGAAAGGGAATGTTTCTAGGCAACAGAAGCCCATCTTATAAAGGCGAGTAGGCCAGGAAGTGTGAGTCTATACTAGATTATTTTTACTTGTTTATAACATTTGTGTTGACCCCCAAAAAATGGTTACCTGAGTAACCAGGTACAAATGTGAACAACCAGATATTCATGATGCAAAACACCAAATCTGCTCATTACTGTAATCAATCTGCGTTTGTTAGATCTTCAATCTGTAACCCATGTCCACCTCAGCCTGCAGCTTATTTGGTGAATACGAGTATCAGTGAATATTCTGCTTTTATCCTAAACAGAAAAAGACATCTTCACAAAGTTTTTATTCCGATATTATAAGAAATCTTCAGTACTTGTGATTGAATTTACATTATTGAATCATTTGAGCCAGCGAGTGCATTTCACCACTATCATGCAATCATCAGAGTGATACAGTAAATGATTAATACCATATGCAAATGTTGTATGTGTGTATATGTATGTATATGCTTTGTAACATACATTATTTGTATCACACGTTCATTTTCATGCATATTCATTAATCACACAGATGGCAATTTGCAAACATATCTAAAGCTATGCCAAAGGCCACAGGAAACTATAGTATTTAGACATTGATAGTACAATCTGTTTTTGTACAACCAAGAAATTAATATTCTATTTTATCAAACATTAATCATCAGCTCTCGGTTTTTTGCTGGCTCAATCACAATAGATGTGACATTAATTAATTGCGTCAAAGAGTAGCGTACCAATAGGCAGAGTAGGGCGTGTCTTAAGTGAGTAACAGTATCAAAGAATGAGGGTACTGTATTTCTGTTATGAAAAGACCAAACTCAACAATGTGTTAATCCGCCTCTCAACACCTTCTGACTTGGCAATCAGTTTCAAGTCCATGGTTCCCAATGAAGACGAAAATCTTTAAAAATGGGTCGCAAATACTTATTATTATTTACAAAAAATGCTCATTAATTTCCTAAAACAGTGGGGCATTGTAGTTTTAAGCCAACGTTTCTCAAACTGGAGTAAATAGTGTTGGGGTGTTGGTGCTCTCGTGAGTATTTCCAGCAGCAGGACGTGTATGTGACATTGAAAACAAAATAAACTACAGTGTCTGTGCTCATGATAATGAAGGAAGACGATTCATTGTTGGTTTTGGTATTTTCATGGGGTTTGTTGATACTAAAATAATATATCACCAGACTTAAACATTATTGGAACCGCAGTCCAAATCCACACACCATCATTAACTGTGTAAATCACTGTGAGCTTATTGCTCGCAGATAAAGTTCTGATCAGCAGAACAGCCGTCGTCGTTCCATTCTCCAACTCCCAATGCCTTTTGCACAGTTTCGCCGCAGTCCTGGTTCCCATCGTAGCTGTTGGGCTGGTCCTCCCCCCAGTACCTGATGACCAAGATAACAGAGATATAAATGCTTTTTACATCACCCAGTTTTTGTTTCTCCACTGCTCTCACCTTTTGTTTCTGACCCAAACTGAGACTAAAGGGATTGTTACCCAAGTTTTTGACCCAATCGGTTGTACTACCAGAAGTTTTACAAGTTACCAGTTTTACAAGTTATTGACATGTCTTCAAAACTACATTAAAAGGATGTGAACAGTGAAAGAAATGGATTATTAAAGAACTCCATTATACAGTAAAGTAAAAGATTAATTAAGGAACATGTCCCATTGTTGTGTCGTCTAATCCATACAATCTGAGAGTTCAAACTTACGTAGTGGTGACTGCAGTCTCATCCACCCACATCCAAGTTCCCTCTTTAATACTATCAGTGATGCCAATCCAAGCATTTTGGCCTTTATCCAGTAACCTGTTGACAAATTCCTGTTAGCACAGAGAGAAGACAGGAATGATTAAAACATAAATATGTTAATTCTTTCAGTCAAACTGTTTCATTTTAATTAATTCTCCAAGACAATCAAAGTATTCTCATCTGATGGTTCGTAAATCTAACGAAAAAGTTATTCCTCCTTTTTTGTTCGTTTTCCTACAATTGTCCAGCAACTCGTGTCAATTTCCGCTTGTTACATGCATACAGTCTTTTCAAAATAAACTTCTCTCTTTACAGGAAACCACTTCCTTTGGTTTAGGCAAGAAAACTACGTAGTTAGGCTTAGAAACGATTGTGATTAGACTTTGTTATGTTTGAACGTAAAAGAAGTCACGTTCAGGTAGGATGGTTACGGAGTTTTTTTAATTCAACTATCATGGCAACAGGCTACAGCAACAACAACATACGTCACTTCCAGCCTTTTCCTATAGTACATTCGCTTACAGCACCACCTTCAGGTACAGTGTGCAATAGAACAGTTACTAACTGGACACAACAGATTTAAAATAACTCCGGAAGTAGCGTAACTGAAGTACGTGATGATTAAAACAACATTGACTTCTGGTTTCACACGGGACATGAACACCGGTCTCCTGGGTGAAAACACGGCATTTTTTGCTGTTTTTTGTTATATTTTCTTGTTCACAATTACGTGAATTACACACAAATTGATTTTGTTGGATTTACACAAATTGTAGTTCATTACTTTTCGTAAATATAGCTATGAACAGTGTATAAGGAAAAACCTCGGAAAAATAGTGAGAGTGCAAAACTGTGGTAATGCCACCTGCTGTCTGAATTGTGTTACTCCTAAAGTTGCTACAATATAATATATTTTGCACACAGCGTTTAACGGTGTCATCTGTGGTGTGAGGAAGTGGATCCAACCTTGCAAAGTGAAGCAATGTGGTTCCTTGACCAAAACAAAAAAAATAAATCCAAGTTTTTTCTTGTAAATTTGAGTTTAATCTCAGAGAATTTCCTTTTTTTTTTTTCGTAAATTTATGACATTACAATCTCAGAGAACATTCAAGTTTTCTTCTCGTAAATTTGGGAGTCTTCGTCTCGCAAATTCGTCACTTTAATCTCAGACAATATCCAAGTTTTTTTTTTTCTCGTACAATTATGACTTTAATCTCAGAAAGATTTTTTTCTCAGAATCTTACCAACCCTCCACCTGTGCCATAATGTATTTTTCTAACCTACAACGGCCCTTATACGCCGTCGTATGCTTTTGATCTCAGTTTATTCGTTCTTTTTCACCTGTTCATCCCTGCTGTTTATGACGACCAGATCTGCTCCCACGGCGTGGCAGGCCTCTCTGCTTAACGTCCAGTTTTTCTTCAGAGCTGAAACAATATAACAGCTGTCACCGAACTTCCTCCAGCCCGTTTGACAGGGCATGCCTGCAAATAGAAAAAGTGGAGAGAGATAAAATATCACAAAAAGGTGTAGAATACCACAACACTGATTAGAACTGTATACTAAATGAATTCAACTTTTATGAGTAACATCTTACTTCTTACTTGAACCGCCGACCTCAACATCTTGTTCCTGAATTGTTTGGCTATATCAAGGCAATCTGTTGTCAAACTAATGTACTGGAGGTGTAACTCCACTTGTTCCTTCTCTATAGTATCATGACTGATTTGCAATTTTTCTTTGTCGTTCTGCAATGCATTGTAGCTGGTCTGAAGGTCATTTTTACTAGTAGTCAGTGTATTGTAACTTTGCTGCAACTGGTCTTTTTCTTCAGTCACGTTAGTCAGTCTGGCCTTTAGCTGGTTTCTCTCTGCAGTTAAAGCATTGTGACTTCTCTGCAGCCGATCTCGTTCAGTGTTGCCTGCTGGACGGCTGGCATCTGTGAAATGGAAAGAAATTTAAAGTATCGGCTTGGATTTGGATTTATGCCCTTGTATTTTGTATCTACAACATCAAACAAATATGTTATTCATATTTTTAGTGACAACAAACAAACAAACAGATCACTTACGGTAGATAAGCTGTCCTATGTTAGCAGCCAATAGGACAGCACACAGTATTCCAAGACACACGGTCACACATCTAGAGGGCTGATTTATTCTCCGAAAACCCTCTAAATCAAAAGACAAAATCCTTTTCCGGATGGGCGTGTCAGTGTCTGTGAATGCCAACGAGAGACAAAGTAAACAAACGTGCTGTAACCTACATGCCATGTGCAGACAGCGTGTCATTAGTTAGTTGGTATTGAAGAGTAAGGACGTCAAAAGCATCGAACTGGACTTTTATACACTGTTTATTGTGCTGTAATACAACGCTGACATTACTGCTTTATGCAAGATTTGATTGGCCGACACACTTAGTAAGGTTTAGGAAAGAACTACATGATTGGTCTTAAAACTACTACTTTGGTAAAGTGAAAATGAAACCGGACGTTGTGAACACGCGGTACGAACAAACAGCAGATTGTAACGTGGAGGTGAAATGGGACACGAACAGCTGTGTTTGTTGGACTCATCCACCTCCCCTCCTGCCCTCCCTTAGTGCGTCTTGCGCTCTTTAAATTATACGTAATCATACTCCAAGCGCACTTTCCGTTGTAGTTAATGAAAGCCTACCGGCGCTAAAGGATGCCTTGCGCGGCGGTATCAAACATTGCAGTGGTATTGCATTGATGTTGCATTGGTATTTAATGCCCTGGGAATGAGAACGAGCTGCATTTGTTCACTCTTACAATCATTAAAAAGCAAAAGCAGCATGTGTATACATTTAGTATACCTTCAATAGCTAGCGTAGCATAGAAGTGCTAGCGCTCGTTAATATTGTGCTAACGTACTCTGCTAATGTTAGCTACACGTGTTTTTACATTACCATTACGTCTACGTTTCGTATTACGTATACGTCCCTTCCAACCTCTGCGGGGACACTAACAGTGGCAAAACTAGGTGGTGCCATCATGAAACCAAACAATTTGTTATATACATTTTCCCCTTATTGTTTGTGTTTTGTTTTTTTTACTCAAAGGAAAACATTTACAGCAGATATACTGTAGCAGAGAAAAAAAAATGTTTAGGCTTGTCTTGGTGTGATTGTTTTATGTATTAATAGCTTTTTACCGCATTAAAACATTAAAATCAAATGTTGGACAATTGGTCTATTTGATGATGACATTAGAATCATAATTCTAATCAACAATTTTGCAAAAGCAAATGTCTCTGGAGTCATAGTCCGTCACTTTGTACGCCCACCATCCACCCTAACGAGCTCCCTGTGACTCCGCAGATAAAAGTAGGGCTGCATTCACTATAAAAACAAACCTTGCAATTAGTTACAGATTATTTTGTCAAAGTTTAAATTGATCAATAGCTTAGTTTCCAAAAACACATGATTTACACTTTTCATTGGTTGTAGCTAATATTATATTCTGGCTGTCTGTATGTTTTCAGGTTGATACTGTACCTTGGCTAACGAGGTGTTCCATTGAGAGGTTCTTATCTATAGATGTGTCGTCATCCATTCCACTTAAATCCATTCTGATAAAGGTCTGTTTTTCCCTGTTGAGGAGGAGACATTTAAGACGTTTGTAAAGCCACAAATGCACTCAAGTATATAGACATAAAAAAGTTCATCTTTAAGACTTTTTTACACTCTTTTTAAATCAGTATTTATAAGTATGCTCTGATCAATTATTTGTGCTTACTTGTGCTTGACTAAGTGTTATATTTACGAGTGTAGTAAATGTGGCATTTACATTAAACTCGTGCTTAATTAGTACAAACATTGCTGGTAACATGAAGAAGCCTTTAAATTATTTGCAAGGACCAAAATCTATAATCTCATTTGTGGTTTCTCTTTGGAGCGTGCACAAAATTAAGCCTGCTTGAGGTAATCCAAGTATTTAAATTTGAATGAGATCATTTAATTTACGGGAATAATAATTTGCATAAACACTTTAAATAAAACTGAAGGTGAAAATTAACTAGAGTTATATTAACTTACCTCGGATCTGAGAAAGAAAGAAGTCAGTATCAGTATGAAATGTTACTGCTGATTTACAAGAAACACAGCAAAAAGTAATGTCTATGCAGCAGGGGGCGGGCTATTGCGCAGATAACAGGATGCGGTTTTTGCCTATGTCATCAAAATGCTTCACTTAAAGTTGACTCTGATTGGTTTGAAAAAAAAAAATTATACAAATATAGGTCATGTGCACATGTTCAGTTAAGATTCCTATTAAGTTCCAACCTAAATGATTTAAGGAAGTTGAACTATCACAGAGAAGAGGTTTCATTATTTTCTCTTCCTCTCAGGCTCCAGACTTCATCTCTAGTTTCTCTTCCCTTTTCTCATAGATTAACTTCCCATCGAGGTCCGTCTTTCCTCCCAGTGTTTTGGTCCATAGCCAAATATGTTGATATCTACTGTCCAAATTGTCTTTTGGTACAAATATTCATCTTCCTTGAGGCTGTACAGCGGTGTTTTGAGCTAAATTCAAATCAGCAACAATCACAAGGTTTTCATCCAGGAGGCCGCTGTTCGTGTCCCGTGCGTTCCCGTGTGTTAAAGCTGAAGTAGGCGAGATTGGAGCGAATATGATTTAAAAAAGTTGTTTTTATAAAATGGTGGTTATATCGTGAGAGTAGTACATGAAACAGGTAACCTGAGAAAAATCATGTGCCTCTTTGTCCTCCAGTGTCCTCCGGTGCTCCTAACAGCATCTGCAAGATTTCACATACCGGAGGAAAACAAGCAGTAAGAGCAGATCTCAGGTCTGCTGTCCAGCTGCCGTCTATGAGAGCCAGCTGTCAATCACTCACGAACTCCAACCAAACGGTCAAATACTCAGAGATCAAATATGAATCAATATTATGTTACATTAATGCCTATTTCTCGTCTCAAATGTTTTCAGAATTATCTTGTAGTGCACGGTTTAGCTGCAAAATTAGAAAGTTTGTGACCACATTGTGAAATGTGGTGAAGGAACGCCAAGTTCCACATGACCGGAGCACAGCCAATAGGAACGCTCTCTCAATGAAATGACCTGTGATTGGTCAAAATCTCCCGTCACGGGCTAGATTTTCTAAAAGCCTGAAAACAGAGCCATGAGGAGGTGCAGAAGTCTAGTTTTCTCTCAGAACGCTTGAATTACAATATGATTAAAGGTTATTATGGGATTTTTCGCTAAGTTTCACTTTCACATTACAATCAGCTGTTTGTTCGTGTCCCGTGTTCACAACATTCAGTGTCATTTTCACTGTACAAACGTAGTGATTTTAAGCCCAACCATGTAGTTCTTTCCTAAACCTAACTATAGTGGTTTCATTGTCTGAACCTCACTTCGGTCATTCCACAGGTACGATATGGCGTTAAATGACATGCGGAATGTTCTTAAAGTGTCATGCTATTTATTAGCCATGAGATCAGGTTGCCTAATGTGTGGGTTTTGTTCAGTTTTTTTGTGTGACCTCTGACCTTTCCTTTACAATCACAACAGAACATTTTATATGACTAAATATCATTATCAAATGGGCAGATTACCATTACCATAGATTACCACAAACTTTGTTTAACATGTTCAACTTTTCAAGGACATAAAACACTTTTATTACCCAGCAGCCTTTCTACATCGTCTTCATCAGAACAAACTTTATATTTTAAGGCACAAAGAGACAGTAGACATCAATCATCAATATCAAACTAATAAATCACGCTTTATACATTCAGTCTTGTTCTTAAATGGGTGGATAACATCTTTATATAAAAAAAATCTTTTATTGCTCATTTCCGTTCCATCATAAAAACACATCTCTCTTTGAAACATGTAACCAACATTTATTTTTATCTCTTATCTGATGATCTACACTTCTGAGCGCACACACTTTATGAAAACAAGCCATTTGAGAGCAATCCGTTCCTCCTCGGCATGAGGAACTTCTTAGATACAGCTGTAGTGCAGACATCAGCTTCAGCTGTAACAAAATACTGGGAAAAACGTGACCGCAAAAAAAGGGTGTCATTTGTCAAAATGTTCAAAATGAAACAGAAACGGTTGTCAAGTTGACATGTGCCAGACATCCCAACAGTTGATGTTTTGATTTTCCTCATCGGGCGAAGAAGACAGGCTGTCAGGGCAGCTGCTGTGCTGTTCTTAAATATTGATCCCTCCCTCCGCGTGGAGCACTTAGTGCCGTCTCCTAACTGTTGTAGGAAACACTGAGAGTGCTGAGTGTTTCTCCGGCTCTGCTTCTCAGAGATTAGATAGCGTTGAGCCCTGAATTAAAGCTTTGTTGTGCTTGATTTCAGGTCTGTTGCTACATATACCATGAAAGTATCTCGCTGCCTTATCAGGAGGATTAACTCTCAGTATTGTTGCAAGCTGGAAGAATAATAGAACCACAGAGATAAGCAGAAAGAAACGAGGTTCACACAGGCTTTCTGTTTTGTATGTTGAAAGACTTGAAACAGTGAATAAGAGGTAACAGAGGAAAGAAAAGATGTTCATAACACACCGCTATAGATTAAACGTAAAACCAGCTTAGGTTTTTTTTCTTTTTCATTTTAATCATGTTTTTATCTGTTTTAGAATATTTTGACATTTTATTTTGAATGGTGGTTGTTGGAGGAGGGTTCATATAAATGTCACTTGTCTTCATAAGCGTCGTTCCAGCTATCATATTGTCTAGATAAATCATTTTGTCTCTCCAGAGCACACTGTACTGAAAAGGGCATTTTGATATTAGGCACCTACATTTAGAACAATTTGCAAGACAATCTTCATATAAGTCCATGTTCATTGTAGAGAAGGATCTTTTTTCTTTTGTGTTCTATCTCAATGTGCTAAATGTTAGTGGGTCCCAACCTGGACTTCCCAAGAGTGTCCAATAAAAATAAATCTGAGAAGTTATACAAAATGATCATGTGTTTCTTACTTTCTAACACTGTTGCTTTGTTTGGGAAATACCAATGAGCTTTATCTCTTCAGGCCTTTAAAAAATCCTTCAAATGAAACAATCTTGTTATAGCTCATCCCAACTCTAACATACTGACGCTTTGTCAGACCCCTCGGCGTCACTTTCCGGTCGCAGTAAACACGTGCTTAATGTTGTGAATTAAACACAAACACTGAAGTACAGAAGTAACATGACAAATAAATCAACTTTGACTTGTTGTTTCACATGGGACATGAACAGCAGTCTGTTTTTTTGTTCCGTCTTTATACTTCCCGGTTTAATTTCCGTTTTTTTGTGCTGACCATCACGAAAAGAATTCGACATTTGTGTCTATGTACACAAATAAATACAATTTTGTGACTATTTCTCAAACTGCTGTGCGACTGGGCTGGCTGTACATGTACTGTACTATAAACCTAGTCCAAGAGTAGTGAGAAAGAAAAAAAAATATATATATACTGCAGTAGTTTAGTTTTATTTAATCTAACTTGATATTTAAACTCCTTTTAAAGAGTTTAGGCCAAGACAGCAGAATCCTTGACGTATATAAAGGTTGCAAGCAAATAAAACAGCACCATGTGCAAAAGCACCCATAAAATAAAAATCACATAAAAGCTGAGAGCGGACTGCAGACTGAGAGAATCAGCGGCCAAGACTATATATCTTGGCAAAATGACAAATAAATGGCTCCTTATTGAGTGGGCCTTAAAATCCTTCATAATCACAATTCATAATCATACATCACACTGTAGGAAGTGAAATACTTGAATGAAATACAAGCTCACTTCAGATGGGCATTACAGAATAAATCAACTGTGGATGTTTTCATATGCAGTCACATTAAGACACATGTGGACTGACAGGGAACAGAGGAGTTTACCAGCAAACACAGACACGTCGTAGTTATACATGAGCGCCAAAACGCTGCCATGCATGCAGGAAATCTGCAGGTGCCAATCATCCTTCATGCTCTGAAAATCAAACTGGGGACAGATGGGAAAAAACCTTTACCTGAATTTCACACAAGCTGATGTGTCTGCTTTTATCAGGCACAAATCAGAGAGCAATCAAATGACAAACACACACACACACACACACACTTTTTCTGTGGTAATATTAAGGTCACTGCCAGACTGAGAGAGGGATATCTCCGAGCTACACTTGGCTGACTGTTCACTTGAAAAACCTGGAAGTCATTCATATGTAAAGTTTTTAAATGTTACATTTGCAACTGGCTGCATAATATTTCTCACCACTTTGGACAAATGTTATCCTGATGCAATAGTTTAGAGCTGCATCTAATGATTCTTTTCAGTTCTGATTGATCGGCTGATTACTGTATCAATTCATAGATTTTTTTTTTTGGCAGATGATATTAGCACCCAGTTGTCAGTAGCCAACTATGCTATTTGCTTCAAATATACTAGATACTGTATGTGTGTATGAACTGTATGCATATTTTTCCTAAACCTAACCAAACTGCGACTGAAAACTGAAAATAATAATTTAAAAAACAGAAAATAATAACTTCTCACAGGACTCAAACCCATTCATCCAACACAATCTACTCCTTAGATGTACTTTGTCGCTCTTAAAGAGCGTCTATTTGCACCTGGGTGAGTAACACGGCAGATATTTGGCTATTTACACCTGATAATAGTAGTAGTAATATAATCTGCCAATTATAGTTTCGGTCCGAAGGGGCATTTTCAAATTTGTTTTGTACGACCAACCGTCCAAAATCCAAATAAATTCTGTTTATTGTCATATATTACACACAGAAAAGTAGACAATGTCACATTTTAAGAGCTGAATCCGTCAAATGCTTTTTGCTTGATGGGAAACTAAATAGAAAAAAATTGAAAAGGGATGTGAGCTATTTTAGTTAGACCACGGAATTTCTTAATCTTCCAGCAAAAAGAGAATTTAGCATAACATTTTTTTTTTTTTTTTACTTCCCTTTCTTTAAACCATATGTAGTATGATTTTCTATTTTAATAAAGTTACATTTTGCAAAGAGATGTTTCGATATGTCATATTCCTCTTAAATTACTTATAGTATGTCAGACAATAATAAAACATTTATAGATTAACACAACCAAATGTATCACAGTAAACAACCTTCAATAAATGCCCAATAAATGGAAACAATTTGAACTAAACACAACTAATAATAAAAATAATAAGCAATCACTAAAGAAATAGTGTAATATTATTTAATGATTGTTTATTATTTTTACAATTTTGTATTCAACAACATTATTATTATTATTATTTTGTATATTTTTTGGCTGCTTTTGGATTACTTTGTCATTAATTGCAAATGTTGAATCTTAGCTACGTATATGAAAATGGTATTGTAAAACTTATGAGCATTAGGTAACTCATATATATATATAATCATACCTGCAGGTACATTTTTATACTAAGGTTCCACAGACAGGATTATACAAAAAGAACACAGTTACTGCCTAGAAAGTTCACATTTCAGCGAGCAACATTCAACGTTTACATATTAAAATAATTTACTATATAAGTCAATATTGAGTGTATATTATATTGTCACTCCTTGTCATCTTGACATCAAATTCCTCTTTTTTTACTGTCATAGCACAAGAAAGTGGTATAAAAAGCATCAGTGAAGG
>CAKALG010044882.1:0-10775 GCA_916700815.1 Helicolenus hilgendorfi
AAGGCACCAGCCCCAGCCGCGACTGTGAAGGGCGGCAGGAGGGGGTGGATGGTTAAAAAGAGAAAAGACTTTGGTGAGCACAGTTTATAAAGGTCTCTTTGTTATATTCTCACACAGTGCCATTCTGCAACATTTTTAAATGAAATACATTTTCTTTCTGCAGTTGACTTTCAATCATGAAAGCTCACCAGGAAGTGTCCTGTATCCTGACTGTAATGGACTTCAAGATTCTGGCAGAGGCAAGAGGGTTTGCTTGGAATAAATAGCAGAAATGAATGCAACAATAATCTTCTTCCGTAATCCGAGAAATGCTGACCATGTTGCCTTTGTGTTTGACTACAAAATAATATCTGGGAAGTGCAGTGGATCAAAACTTCAGAAATGATCTAAACTACCAATTTAACACCAAATTAGTTCAGTAATCCTTGTACTAAATATCCTTATGCTCAGCTCTAGTATTGCATATTCACTAACAAAACTGGAAACTAAACTAAAACTAAAACCTTGCGGTTGTATGCCTCCGCCAACTAGTACATTTTTTTACATCCATGTCTGTCCAAAATGTCATCACTTTGGGCTATTTCTATTAGACATTTGTGGGAAATTGTCATAATTAGCAAATTAGTTCTTGAGTTATGGCCAAAAACGTGTTTTCTGAGGTCAAAGGTCCAAAATCTAATCAGTTCATCATTGAGCCCAAGTGGACGTTTTTGCCAAATTTGAAGGAATTCACTCAAGGCATTCCTGAGATATCACAACAATGGGATGGAAGTAAGGTCACAGTGACCTTGACGTTTGACGACCACAATCAAATCAGATCATCCTTGATTCCAAGTGGACGTTTGTGCCAAATTTGAAGAAATTCCCTCCAGGCATTCCTGAGACATCGCCATCGGTTTCACACTATTTGACTTATCTCCAGATGGCGGGAACGCGCCAAGAAACGCAGCAGTGTGCCAGCAATGACAGGGAAAACACTTGATGAATGTCTCATTATAGCTTCCCATCATTATCATAGCCAATTATGTTAAATTCTGTCACTCACAATAATTAGTATTTTGGTAAAATATATTATTACTATTAAAGTTAGGGCTTCTTAAAAAAAAACATGTTTTTTTTACATTTGCTGAAATTCTCATTAAATTCCAACAGAAATCAATAAATCAAATGCACTGACAAAAAGAAAGAAAGACATCCTGTATCTGTGGCTGTGCAGGACTGCAATGAGCAATTAAATGATAAGATGGCCTATTCAATTCAATTCATTCATTTTTATATAGCGTCAAATCATAACAGAAGTTATCTCGAGACGCTTTTCAAATAGAGCAGGTCTAGACTGTATCCAACAAGATATCCCCCATGAGCATGCATTGTTATGCAACAGTGGCAAGAAAAAAACTCCCCCTTAACAGGTAGAAACTGCGGTAGCCGAATGGTTACAACACGTGTCATATATCCTCAGCGTCCCGGGTTAGATTCCAGCCTCGGGTCCTTTGTTGCATGTCATACACCTCCCCCCACCCCCCAAATCCAGGCTGCCTCTACGCTGTCATCCTTCCAATAAAGGCCCAAAAACATAATCTTTTAACAAAAAAAACAAGACATAAATATATATACACCATACTGTATTACCCCAAGTGTACAAGAGAACTCAATGAAAATAACTAAATAATTTAATTATCTATAACTTGCAGAGTGCATGTTTTACAAAAACTGATAAGAAATAACAAAAATGAGTTGTTATCTAACTAATTAATTAATTAATTTCCTCCTACGCGGAAGCGTGAAGCGCTGATTATCTGGCATCAAAAGCTTCACCATGTGAAATAATGTTGCTGTCATCTTGAAGAAAGAACAAAGTTCTTTGATGTACAGACGAATCATTTGATTCTTTGATGATGTCACTACACAATCATCCATAATGATGACAGCTCTCATGGGACTGTAATGATCCTGTGGTAATTGCATTGTGAACAAGTGGGAGCTCTGTGATATGAATTTTAATCACATTCATGATGTTATACAGTCAAGCTGATATAAAGCTGCATTGCCAAATCTGCCAAGGGAAGATGCCTACAGTATGTCCAAGTTGTAGTTTATTTTGCTTTAGTCAATCTATAAGTGCTGTTGTGCAGTTTTCATAGAGAGGAGAAATGTGTCTGAATAAAGCTGACATGATTTAGCCAACAGTGAGTCACTGCACTGCACACCTGTGAGGAAGAATGAGCCCAAGTGAAGGCAAACTTAAGTGTGCAGATGTTCTTAGTCCTTTGGCCTTTATTGAAAATGAGCAAAATTAGCTTTACACAGTAATGACTGACGACTTACTGTGAGAAGCTGCTATCAAATCAGCCGCTTAACAACACGTTAACAACCAGCACAGGATGTTTTCCCTCTTTATGTGCGTACAGCAGCGATCAAAAGGTTATATTGAATGTGAGCAAAATGTACTTTCTCATATTTATCATTGATCCAGCAAAGTGGAAAGAAATGTCTTCCATATGTGACGCAAAAACACCATATTACTGTGATTCTGCGTATTTTAATTACACCACCTGGAAGAAATCAAAACATTTAAGAACTACTTAAACCGTCAGTAATCGTTTTCTTGCCATTTGGAGGCAGCGCAACAAGCTGTAGACTTAACATATTACCATCTTGTGACGTTGATATGGACTATTTACACATCTGGCAGACAAAGAGAAACATTAGCATTGTATTGAGTCATGTTTCTTGACACCTGATGAATGTAAGTCCAATATTCACTTCTCTTTAAGCCCTGTTTTGGTTAATAACTCCTGAGGGAAATATCTGTCTCTTTAGCTGCTAAAAGCTCCACGATGTTCCCCAACTAGTCGCTAACTGTGTCTGTTTGCTGTTTGGTACTGAGCAGGTTGTGTACAGTGCATTAAGTGGTGAAACAACTGGCTGCTGCATCTGAAAACACGGTGATGTGTGAGGTGAGAGGGAACCAAAACAGTAAATTTGCTGGCTGTAAAAACCCCCAAAATGAGCTGAAAGATGCTAAAATGCTCCGTAGAACTGTAGAATCAGGTGATCATTTAAATTCATCCGTTGTAAATATAAAAATATGATTAGAAAAGCTTAAAGAACAAGTTCTGTATAAATAATACATGTTCTATCTAGGGCTGTCAAAGTTAATGAAATAATAACGCCGTAACACAAATTTGTAGTCACATGCCTTTAGAAAATGTTTTCCCTTCATGATCTAACATAAATAATAAAAAAGATAGATACATCAGATTTAAAAACACCGTCCTAACTCCAGAGGCTGATAGTTTAGCACGTACTAACAAAATAGTTAATTTGAGATGACCTCACACTGACTATTGAACAGCAGCAATTAAAATGTTCTCCATGAGTGCCTTCGCTCTGAATCACAGCTCAGAGGTTCTACTGCGGCCGCTATCAAAGCCAACTTTCCTGGAAATGTTTGCAACAATTAATTAACTGTTTCTTGAATACGTTCACTTCAAAGTTAATTTACAATCATTATATGAGTTGTGACGAAATACTCTACATTATGTGTGAAATATCTCCAGGCTCTTTGCGTCTGTGGCTCCTCTACGCGGCAATTAAATTAACTTGAAATTATTTTTTTGTTTGTTTCTTTCAACTTGGCCTCTGTGGCCTTTCAGGAATTCTCCTCTTGACATTAAAGGGTTTTCTCTGTTTATGAGTAGCCCATCTATGTGATAATATCTAAACCACTCAGCTCAGTGTGACCCTTCACATTCCACATAAAACAACACCTACAGACCAAACCTCTGAAGCAGCGCACAGCAGTGGAGGCCTGCGGGACAACTAAAGCCATATACAATAGAGGCCTTGTGCTGCAGTCAGCGAGAGAGATAAAACAGGGAAAATGGAGAGAAACGCTGGCATTTAGAGCAATGAGATGCGAAGACAAATATCAGTTGTCAAGTCTCGTGTGAAGAAAATGATCAACAGAGATTTAGTGGTTTTGGAGTGGCTGGCTAGACGTGGAGGTCAAAAGACAGCTGAGGGTGCTTTACAGGCATTTGATCATAAACCAGATAAACCAATACAATTTCGACATGATAATGGCACTAGATGAAAAGTCAGGGGATCACCTGTGGGGAACATGAGTTACTGCACCAAATTTAATGGGAATCTTTCCAAAAGTTGTTGACAATATTTTACTTAAAAGCATAAAATGTGACCTTCAATAAGGGCAAGAGGAGATTACTATGATTAAGGATTACTTATGATACAAACTTTTGACTAAAAATGTGTGGGAAACGGTGCTTTTAAGTGCTGAGACAACTCTCGTCTCCTTTTTAATTACCATCGCCCAGACATGCATACGCAAACACACAAACCAGTGGCCTTTGTGTAGCGACCTCCCACAAGAGTAAATATCGCCCCGCGGCCCTTTTTTTCCACACTGGAGTCAAGAAGCTACAATGCTGTCAAGTAGCTGAACACCCACTAAATGAATTCCAGATGCTTGGAGCTGAGAAACTGGGGCAACTAGTGCATGGTGAAATATCTCAGACATTCAACACATGTCCTCTTGAAGCCAGAGTCACAGTAGCTGACTGTATAGCTGACACGCACGCACACACGCTCAGTCTGTCTCTGTCCTTCTTGTCTCACACCTCAGTCCTGATTGTGCTACTATAATGGATAAAGTTGGCAGTTTGCGGGTTGGGTCGGGTAATTGATTAACGCATATTTCTAAATGTTGGACGGGTGGTTTGGCTCTAATAATGGACTGCTGGGTGCGACTGAACCACGCATCACTAATGAGCGCAGTCAGGAAGACTCGGAGTAACTGCAAAGCTGCATTCTTAATCATTCAACCTGTGTTTTTCATCAGATAATGATAATATAAAATCTAGGGTTGCACAATTTATCAAAATTGTATCTAAATTGCAATATGGCCTAGTGCAATTTTCGAATCGCAGGATGAGGAGGAGATAGCAATATTTGTTGAAATATGTGTCCAAATACTATTTTAAATGAAATATTGTGGTGCTGCAGAGATGTCGTTGTTTGGTACAGATCCCCACAAAAATCCCACCATAATCCTTTCAATATGTTTCTCAGTGAAAATTAGAATAATCATTCCCTCTAATATCGCAAATCATATCGCAATTGTAATATCGGTATAGTTATATATTTTTTCAAAATCGTGCAGCCCTAATAAAATCTTATGGGAAATAAGTTTGACTAAAATGACTTAACAGGACTAAGATCATATTTTAAAAAGAGCTGACAAAATTAAGAGAGAAAAAACATTTTTTTCTAAAAGTAATGACTAAACTGTTTTCCAAGACAAAAGCTATGAAGGTAAGAATGACTAAAATGTGACTAAAACTAATAATCATTTTGTCTTAAGACTAAGACTAAGGTTGCGACCAAAATTCCATACTAACTGCTATTTAGTACACTAAAACAGTAAATGAGATTATTTCAGTATGTCTGAAACCTTTGTATGAAACCAATAGTACATGAAGTGCATACTATGACTTGTGAAATATTACAGTATGCAACGCTGGTACGGTGGTATAAATATCCCACAATGCAATATGGTAGTGATGACAACGTTCATAACAGACGTAGATTAGTGACGTAGAGTTATACAGAAAAAGAGAGCACTGGTATTGGATTGCTGCTTGGAGAACAAAGAGAAAAAAGTTGGACTTTGTGCACTTTGTCAGGTATCACCCCTGGCCTCTCTCCCTCTTGTGTATGTACAGGATAGTCAGCAGTGACCTGAGATGGCAGAGTGTACAGCATGCCTCAGTGTGAGACCCAGCTGCCAGCATTTTCTTCAATATTCAATGTGACGGAGGAATCTGGAGGTCATCCATTCAAAGAACCCGAGGTACAAAAGAAACTCTTTTTTTCTTCCGTACATATAGTGCAGGCTATATATATATGTTGCGAATGGCCTCCGATACCTTTATAGTACATGATTGCATTTAAAATGTTGTGGACACAGGAAAACGACACACACAACACACACACTCAGTCACACGTCAGACAGCAAGTGTGGCACTCACTCTAGGAAGCGGGTGATATACTGGCGACTGCAGCGTGACCACCTGGGCAGGGAGGTGCCGTACAGGAGCTGTGGAGACATGACGAAAGGTCGTTTCCCAATGGGTTCACAGTCATTACCGTTGCCATCATGCTGAATCCCAAAGCTGCGACATAAGAGCACATCCCACAGAGAGGGCAATTAAAGTGAGTGGGTACAACACGTAACACGTACTTCAAGCTACAAGTGCAACAGTGGTGAGCTACAAAGACATAACAGCAACAAAAATTGGTGCACAGCAATGATCAAAGAAAACAAATAAACTGTTCTTGATCTTTTAATGTACAAAACAGAGCAACAAGAATGACAAGTGCAGTGAGACACAAGCAGCTGATTCGGTGCCTTCAGAAGCATTTCTACTAATGGCTGCTAGATTCTGGTTAAAAATAAGTGAATTGTGAGAAGCTTTAAAGGGATAGTGTGTAGGATTTGGCAGCATCTAGTGGTGTGGTTGCAGATTGCAACCAACTGAGTACTCCTCTGCTTACTCCTCCCTTTCCAAGAGTGCGGTAACGTGTACTGCCGAGTGCAAAACCGTGGTAACGCCGTTCACGGTCTTGCACTCACTGCAGCTCACGTTACCGCAGATTCATAAGTGTTTCGGAGAACTACGGTGGCCTTCAGGTAACGTAAAAACTTGAAAGTCTCTCTCTAGAGCCAGTGTTTGGTTTGTCCGTTCTGAACTACTGTAGAAACCTGGCGGAGCAACATTACAGACTCCGTGAAGAGGACCCGCTCCCTATGTAGATACGAAGGACTCATTCTAAGCTAACGAAAACACAACGATTCTTAGTTTCAGGTGATTATACACTAATGAAAACATACTTATGAATATTATATTCCATTTCTGCCAATAGATTCCCCAAAATGCTACACACTGTTCTTTTCAGAAATTAGGGTTCAACAGATAAATTCAACGCTTGTGTGTGTCTTGCTCGCGATTTTGAAAATGACTATTACACTCAAAGTCACAATTGAAGCTTCATGAATTCACATGAATTTTCTGTCAACATTTGATTAAATAGCAACTAAACATTGTGCTTGTTTTCACCACATTTGACATTTTAACAAAGAAGAGGGTGACATCATCAGACCTAGCGGTCATTAGCTAAAATGAGAAAGGTTGCTGGTATAGTTTATCAGCTAATTATGAGAAAGTAACAAATCTACGAATACATGTCTTTCCTTTAAAGAGGACCTATTATGCTTTTACCCTGTCCTTTAATGTGTTACATAGTTTTTTGTGCATGTAAAAGGTCTGTAAAGTTACAGTAAAGCCAAAACACCAAAGGGAGTTACACAAACACTGCTCCTGAACTGCCTGAAACGCCTTGATTGAAGTACTGCTTTTTCTTCCGTAACGTGGTGATGTCACCAAGTAACACACTTTGCCTAGCAGCTAGTTTGGCACCCCTGAAACAAAGCTAGTTAGAGCTCAAACAGAGCATTTCAGACAGAAGGTGAAAAGAGGTGCTGCAGCACAACCGGTATGAGAAAAATAAAGTTTTTTTTGAACATTACAGCATGTAAACATATTCTAGTAGAAACCCACAATACAAGTATGCACCTGAAAATGAGCATAATAGGTAGTATTACCTAGTACATAAAAGAATATTTGTACTATTGTACTTTTGAATGCTGAAAGCAATCTCATTCTGTCAGTCCACTGTTGGAGACATTTTTCTCCTTATAGGAAGGACTGTTGTATTCACAATGGACTCCTGTCTATACAGGACTTGTTTGTACATTCAACAAAGAACACTCTAAACATACATCCAGGACAAGCTGCCAAGTAAGTAATTTTAAAAGGTATATGTCAGGCTCAGCTGGACCACAACAATCAAAATGAACAAATACGATGGAGCTACCAACCGCACACAGTTTTCATTGATTGAAGTCAAGTTGAATTAGTCTGAAGAGAATGGGAGTATAATTGCAAGATGCAAGTAGAATTGGGAAACGGATCGATGGAGTATAGGAGGCAATGTTTGCAGTCGATGGTTTGACTTCTGTATGTGCTTGTGTTATTTCTCTAACCTGTTTTCAAACAATGTGGTTACATGTGACCAATCAAAATACAGAGGGCATAAATTTAATTAAATTAGAGGAACATCTGCTCTCTGTGCAGGATATGCATCTGTTTTTAAAAAAAAAAAATCAGGGTGGTCTTTAAATCCAATCCAATAGTTTAGTTGCATTAAAAAAGGAATAATTTTTTTAGATATTAGATTACATGTCGAAGTAAGTCAATGTACAACCTACAAGCTTTGCCACAGCAAACAATGTGGGCAAACATGTTTTCTCAAAGAAAATTCAAATTGTTTGTATTATAAACAACGTGGCTGTACTAATTAATGTTACATAATAATTACTGTATATTCCCACCCTTGTAATCCCTCTGTCTCAGATAAGAAGTATGAGCCTTTCTTTCAGTGCTTTATTCCTCAGTGACAGACATATATATTAAAAAATGGCAACTGCTTCTCCTCCGTTCTTCTGTTTTCTCTAAGTACTCCCACATAAACCATCACAAATAGCTGTATACAGGAGGGCTGCAAGTGTTCCAAGCTAACTGGTTGCTATGGAATATTAATTATGAGTTCTCATTAGTTTAACCCGTTCGGAGCTGGTGCCAGTCCTGTGTTATTCCCCTGTTTTAAGATTACCCTATATGGCTTTTGTTTGATTGAAAGTCGTTCCTTTCTGAGAAAGCGTATGTGTTTTTGTTTTTGTTTGTGTTGTTCATTTCCTCTAATTACCAAGTCTGTTGTGGAATCATTTGAGGAAAAAAAATCCTCAAGCACAAATTTTAAAAGTGGTAGTTAAGAGGATGAAAGAATTGCGATAAAATAGTCATAATGAGCAACTTAATTAGTGTAAGTTTAATTAGCCAACTTTGCTACAGCTGATAAAATCTGTTAGCAACAGTTAATTCAGACAGAACAGGTCAGCTAGAAAGGAGAGGACTGGTTTTGTCTACTTCTGCCTGAAATCAAGGACCCGGTGTTTCAAAAATTGCTCAGAAATTCAAGTGGTAAATCTGCTGGAGTTACAATAGTAAACCGCAGTGCCGTGTGAGAACAGAAAGCTTGAGGGCGAACAATCAATTGCAGTTTGGTGAACTAATCAGAGTTAAATGGAAACTGAAAAGCAATCTTGTTTCTTTTCTTCTGATTATTTGACAATGTGAACATAAAGCAGAACATTATAATGGACATGTTTGTGTGTGTGTGTGTGTGTGCGTGCGTGTGTGTGTGTGTGCGTGTGTGTGTGTGTTAGTGCAGAGAAGCCTTACTTGTGTCCCAGCTCGTGAGCCACTGTGAAGGCCAATGGGAGGCCAGTGTCTTCACTAATGCTGCAACTGCGATGTGACTGACACATCCCCGCCACATGGGACAGCCCCAGTGTCTCACACGGCATGTTGATGGCTGCACAGATGTCCTTCCTGTGAAAAGAGAAAAGTGTGGAGCGTTGGCCAGATGTCGGGTGATTCAGAAGGCAACATGAAAGACGACACATCAGAGGTGCGAATTACAAGGTGTCGGAGAACAGATAAAAACGATAACGATGGGAGGTGAAAAACTACGGGAGATACAGTAGGTGGTGGGAAACAAAGGGAACAATCCAATCTGCTGCAAACTGCATTTACTCATCAAATGTCTCACTGATGTTAATTACAATATTAGCCACCATTTGAAGCTACTCATAACTGAGCCATGTGTTATTTCCTTGGAGTTCATAGCTATGCTCCAACTTTAGCAATAACAGGAGATATGAGGTGGGACCTATTGAGGTTCAGTCGAAGGTTTGTATTGGCAGGCCAGGGGCCAGTTAATAAACAAACATTAATAATATTTATTGAATAAAATGAATAAATATTAAAAGGCCCATAACTCATCTTTCTTTGAAATTCTTTATTTTCAAATTAACTGACTTATTAACTCAAATAACTTGGCACAAGGACTGACACTTGTTTCAGTTTAGCTGGTTTAGCTCAGACCTTTGTCAGTCCGGGGGATCCTCCCCTGGCACTTTTAATCATAAAAAGCTCTATTAGTCTATTTCAGGCACGATGGACATTCAAACCCGGCTAGGGGCCTTTATTGGGGCCCTTCTTTGCATGTTCTCCCTGTGTAAGCATTGCTTTTCTCCGGGTTCTCAAACTTCCTCCAAAAGTCTAAATACATGCAGGTTAATTGTTGACTCTAAATTGCAAATAGGGGTGGATGTGAGCATGAATGGTTGTCTGTCTCTTTGTGTCAGCCCTGTGATCTGGCGACCTGTCCGGGGTGTACCTGCCTTCACCCAGAGTCAGCTGGGATCGGCTCCAGCGCCTAGATTGTGCCTAGATTAGAGCTTCTCCTTCATACTGAAACAGGTCGGTATGCTGCTTTGGAAGAAGAATATTGAATTTGTCCAGCGTGGGATCTGGGAGAAATAAAAAAGGAGTGTAATTTTGTTCTTTACTGCCTTTTGCTGGGGATTTTGTAATCTTCTTTAAATGATTTGAAGGATACAAGAGAGCTACTGGATACTGTATGAATGACTCAAATCGTCTGAAATGGTTGTTTGAAAAAGAGACCTTCAAACTGGCAGCTTATTTAGTGAATGATGAGAGTTCAGGGAGAAACCTTGCATCAGTAAAGGGTGGATGATTATTGTTGTTCATCTCCCGGATCGATTA
>CAKALG010044884.1:0-14754 GCA_916700815.1 Helicolenus hilgendorfi
TGGGGCAGAGTCCACAGCAGGGGAGGCACCATCTGGGAACAGAATGTCAAGGCTGGCCCGAGGGTGGAGATTTATGCCCCAACCTCAGGTTCAAACGGCTGCGTCTGACACGACGTAGACGAGGTGGCAATGACAGCTTTCCTCCCTTCTAGTCCAAAAGGAGTCCATCCATTTTTGTCTGCGGGGACGTCGGGAGGATGGAGGGGATCAAACAACTTTAGGGTCAAGTTTTTCCAACCTAACCGTCTTCCTTCTTTTCCGTCCCTTCAATGTGCGTCACGTAGAACGACTTTAAACAGTACAGGTAGCAGATGACGCAGGCACAATCTCACAGTCAATCTCTCTGGTGGTACCAGCCAAGTGTTTGCCCTGCGCAACAACAGAGAGCTGATGTACAGTTAAAAAATAAACAGATCTTTTTAAACAGCCTGCATAAATTAAGGACAGACAGACTGAAACAAACACACCAGAACCTTTTTTCTCCTAGTTCTTCCCTCAGCCCCCCTGAAGAAGCAACAACAAATGTTTTCCAAACCACTCTACCATCCTCCATACACATTCATATACACAATCCAGACACAATGACCATATGGAATAAACACAGGTGGTGGGTAGCATGAGTTCATCCACTGACCAGGGAAATCTCCATCGGTTAGCTCAGGCTAACAAGAATCAGAGGCCCCGGCAGGTTTTTGATGGGCCTATTAGTGCCTCGGCTGAACAGGGAGGTGGGAAGGGGAGAGGTATTAAACAATTAGGGCCACAGACACAGATGTGGGAGACAGAAGGAAAAGCTTGGTGTGTGTGTGGGGGGGGGAAGGTTGGAGGTTCCCAGGCCGATGAAAGTGGTCGTGCAGGACTATGCACAGTGTCCCATGTGGAGCTCATTTTATCCCTTCACTTTGACGATAATCTGCAGAGTGCAGAAGCACAAAGCATGTGAGCATTTCAACTATTTAGTGTACTGGCGGATACAAGGATTGTGACTCAGTCTGTGTTTCTTAATGTACTTATATACAGTGCAAAAACATAAAAAGACAGATGTGCCGTAGCTGAACAGAGTATAGAAGCAGGCAGCGTCCAACAGCAATCAGTTTGTACAGTTCTTGGCAGTGCAAAAATATGTTGTGGAGGAGTAACTTCAGCTCCACAAGTTGACTAACTTCACTAGAAGATACAAATTTCCAAAAACAGTAAATCTCCCATTCCCATATATCTTGAACTTCAGTTTCTTTGAACAACAGTACTTTTTACTTCTGACTTACCTTTTATTCTCTGTGGTATTTGCACATCAGTTTGGTTTTCTAAATCATTTTATGTCTGTACAATTTGCGATATCCAGATCATTAATATGGCATCAAACAACTATTTGCTAAGTAAAGATATAGAGGCGTGATGTCTACCTGAGCAGAGAAGGAAATCGCTGTCCCTCTGTGTGTGTTGTAATCCAAGCTTCTCTGTGCTTTGTGTACATAGCCGAGTCGGCCATGTGAGCTTTTAGTGCACTCATACAGCGGTTACAGCTGATAACGTCCCGACCTACGGTGCGGAAGCATAGCACCCACCCTCTGGTTCCCCTCAGGTTAACACTGTTAGCTCTGTCAGGACTGTTACCATTGTTTGCACTGTTAGTGTTGTTAGCACCGTTAGCTGCAAGCCGCTGACTCAGCCGTCGCCATGTTGAGAGCCATGTGGAGGCAATAGACGTGCTCTGAATTTCGCATTGAGCAACTTTAAAGTCAGGCTGCAGCAGAACAGTGAATCATCTTTGTTAATCGGAGCGTCAGTAGTTTCATATTTTTTTTCCTAGCAAGTACGTAATGGTGCCATGTAGCCTACATAATGCATAAACTTCAGGAGTGGGACTGATCAAAACTTGAAGGAATAGTTCAACATTT
The DNA here is from genome assembly GCA_916700815.1 of Helicolenus hilgendorfi. NCBI lineage: Eukaryota > Metazoa > Chordata > Actinopteri > Perciformes > Sebastidae > Helicolenus > Helicolenus hilgendorfi. The sequence goes on from CAKALG010044884.1 coordinate 1,899, forward strand.
TGGAAAATAATTCACTTTCTTGCAGAGAGCTGGATGACAAGATTGATATCACTCTCATGCCTGTGCGTTAAAGTACGGAGCTAGAGCCTCAAGGCAATTAGCTTAGCAGGAGGCTAACAGCTACCTTGCCTACCCACACCTCTAAAACTCACAAATTAACACACTGTAGCTATCTTATTTGTTTAATTTGTACATAAACAGTAATTTGTGGTTTTACGGGGAGTTACATGTTGTAACTATTAGTGGCGGGCAGAAGTGAGAAACAGAAGTGCTGGGTGGGCGAACAAACTGTTATTCATTATAAATAGCTATACCAGCTTTACAGCTCCAGAGGCATACTTTGGACGGAGTAAAGGTAGCCATTCCCCCAGATTCCAGTCTTTATGCTAAGCTAAGCTAACCACCTCCTTACTCCTTAGCCTGACTAGCTTCATAGTTAATACACAAATACAAAAGGGGTATCAATTTCCTCTTATATCTCTTGGAAAGAATGCAAATGAGAATATTTACCAAAATGTTTAACTATTCTGCAAATTGTGTTCTAATCATCAGAGAGCTGGACTCACTGATATCTCTGGAGTCTGCTGCTATGAAGCATTCATAGACTCTGTAGGCTTGCAAACACGACTGAACAATATGTCGTTCATGAAGGTCACAAGGTCAAGATTTCTAAAACACAAACACATTTGAGTTTGCATATAATATTAAGCTTTATTATGTCAGTTGTGTTTCAAATTTTGTCTGAATTTTGAAGCAAATGTCACCAAGGCTTAACCTTAAAAAGAACAATGACTTTGTTATTATTCATTATATGCATTATTCATGCACTACACCAGCCCTAAAATCATTTTAATCTGATAATCTGGAGTAACATTGAATGCCATCTTGATTTGATCAAAATACAATGAGGCTTTTGGTTTTAATACTTCTTATAAACAATGGGATATTTGATGCTCCTTTGGCAGAGCAACAGTGACAAAGTGTTTCTTCCAAAAATACGACAAACAAAGCGGTCTCATCATCTTGACACTGAGCAAGTTTGTCACTTCTTGCTTCCCATTACGGTCGTAATAGCAGCCTAAAAACCCAGGCATCATGCATGGAATGGATTAGAATAAATGTTATATCTAGGCTTGTATACACTGGATATGTCATCTGATAGGGCATACGTAACCTCTGGCAGTGTGAGGCTTGGTTGGACCGCTATAGCTCGATATTGTGCCATCACCATAATTTAACCAGGACTGTCAGTAGAATGTTTTGTAAAGTGGTGAAAGATAAGCGTGGCCGTGTTTATTTTCTGGTTGTGTGCCTTGTGGTGCAGCAATGATGCTCTAAAATACTATATCACAGAGCTTCTGTTTCATCCTCCTGTGAAGTAGAATGTCAAACGATTTCAGCAGAAGCACTTTGGATCAGGTCATTTTGTTGGATGTTTGAGGTTGGAAAAGCCCTAAGCGTTAAAGGGGAGCCACCGTTTAGTTAATGTGAGGCCGAAGAGTTTAGGATAACTCAGGGTCTTTCCCTCCTCTTCTCAGCAGGACTCTGCAGGTTTAATGTGCACCACCTCGGGCTCGTTCCATCTGCCATTAGACAGAAACACACACACATACACACAAGGTAGTGACGCTACCGTATGTCAATGCTAACACGCTCTCTTCTGGGAGTCTACCTAGGAATATTAAAGGCCTCGGTGATTCCCTCTGACTGCATTTAGGGTGTTTTCCTCTGTTACCACAGTCGGAGAATTCAGCACGTAGGGTTTTAATGTTGCCTTCTTCATATGAAAGCAACGGGGAAGCAGTGATGACATGTTTGTGGGTCCATTAACGTTCATAGTTGGCACTCTTACAAAAGCATTTACCTCTACAGGAGTCTATTTTTGGAAATATGCTGTTAAATAAACTTTACAGAGTAATGAAATAAGAATGGCAGACATTATATAATGGAAAAGATGAAGTATGAAAAGATGAAGTACAGAGCAGAGTAAAAAAAAAATTAAATGGATGAAGCTTGTTTGAGGCTGATTAGGTTAATGTAGTCCAGCTTTTCTTTTTGAGCCAAACTCCATTGGTCTTATTAACAAATGACAAGTATAAATAATAATGTTGTTTTGTTCAGCTTTTTTGGCATTTCCTACAAAAACTAATGCAATATAATTTGTATATATCCCACAAAATGAACGGGAGGAGGTCGGGGTGGATGGGTGGGTCAAAAAAAAAAAACAGACTTTTACCCAGGATCCACCAGAAGTCAACGTTGATGTATTTGTCAAGTAAGTCACGTGACTTCCGTTGTTATTTTAACCCAAACTACTATATTTTCCTAAACCTAACCAAGTAGTTTTGTTTGTTTTTCTTGGCAAAACCTAACCAAGTTGTTTCCTGTGTAGTTTAAGATTAAAAGACTGCATGCATGTAACGACTGGGAATTTGACGTGTGTTGCTGGACATTCGTAGGAAAATGCACGTAAAATAACTTTTCTCGAGATATCATACGAATCTGTGACGTCATCAGAATGTAAAGTCTATGGGCCGAGCGGGAAAAACACTACTGCACATATTCAAAGGGCTGCATACCCCGGAAGTAAACCTAGAAGTTAGAAAACGTTTGTCGTATGCGCCAGGCGAGCAGTTCTCTTTGGAATGAATCGGCGCCATCTTGGGGTCTGGTATCCAGTTCTTATAATACATCCATGCATTGCATACAGATACGGCATATGAATGCACATACAGAATCTGTTCCTAGACATTACCGAGCATGTACATTAAGGGGACGTATAAAGACTGCTCTGTTGGATACATTACATTGGATACAGGATTTTGATATGAGAATCATGCCATAAATAGTGTTATAACGTATGTATGATGAACTTATATATGGTTTTCTTAATGTCCGTGCAATAACTCCTTCCCTTCTATACCCTGCCTTTACATGTATGAATGTTGCTGATATCTTGTTTTTGTATTGCTTTATTATCTTGAAATGAAAAGTTTGGTTTTATTATGAAACAGACCAGAGAGAAACAGAGGTGCAGAACATTCTTCTTTCCATATTTGCTTTTCATGGTCCCCCAGTAAAACACAGTTCAAATATTAACAAAACTGATCCAACAAATATAATTTCATGTGCTGTTTTTCTTCTGATCTTATCTATATAACTTGAATTACAGCACAAATTTCCTTCAAAACGATAAAGTGTATATTCTGTCTACTCCTGCATGTGTGTATTTTTTTGGCAAGTCACGGGTATCTGGATAAAATGACTCTTAATTGCATTTATTGAAGTTGAATGGAGTTATCAGTCTTACTTGCAGTACGCTGGGAGAAACTAAAACATTTCACAGTGTCAGGGGAAAGAAATCTTACCACACTTACATCTGGAAAATGAAAAAAAGTATTATCTTGGAGATCTGTTTTCTGTACTATGCAGGTTTTCATAGGAGATATATTTTAATGGCTTTGTTCTATTCTTGAAACAGTAGAAAGCGACTACAAGTCAAATCTTGTTTCATGGTTCAGAGTGGCTGTTTTGAAGTTTAGTGAGCGAGGTTGTTCAGAGTTTGGGTTGAACTTAAAGTCTGTTTCTGGTTGACACACACACTCTCAGTTATATCTCCAAACAAAATGTGTCCTTGTTGTGGTGTCACAACTGTGAATGAATACCAAACCTTTATTTACACTTGAGCCTGTGTCTGGTATTCCAGGGGTCACTGTGGGTCACTTGCTAACCCGCTGCTACCATCGCTAAAATTAAGAGGGGTGTTTTTTCTTTTTAGTTTTTTCTAACCCCCAAATTCCTGTGATGAAGGTTTGTGAGATTATATTTCACAACATAAACTGACAAAAGGCAAATGATCCATGGCTTCTGCCACAGTGGTAATTTGTTCATGTCACAGAGAACTTGTCTTTGCAGGAAGTAAATTAATTTGAAAAACATGTTTCAACATTAAATCATTTGTCTTTTTCATTTGCATTTACATCCAATAAACATGTAATTTGTTATTCAAACTATTGTTTATTTAAAAGTCTTATAAATGGGATAGAAAAGAGCCAAAATGACAAATAAAATTAAATCAAACTAACATTAAATCATCACATTTTAAGAAGTACACGTTAGCAAACTCCAAACCAAATCAAACTCAAGGTCCAACAGCACAATACTATTGCAATGCAATGTTGCAGATTGAGATCTAGGACCCACATTATCAAACTTCCCTAAAAAATTACACTTAAGAATGCTCTAAAGGGCAAATTTAGGAATAAAAAGTTATTTAAAGAGTGTAAAGAATACCAAACATGTATTCCTCTTACTTACAGCGTAAGTGAAAAGTACTTATGTGACCGTAAAGTATAATCACATGTGCTCAAAGCAGGAAAAGGACAAGGTTTTACCCTTCATCTGCCATATTGTTGATTTTAAAGGGAAATCTGCAAAAATATGTGGCCATTTTAATTTGAAATCTTTATTTTATTCGTGCAAAGTCCTTAATATCCCATTTGCACGTAATATATTAAATCAACAACAATCTAATACATTTATAAAATATAAATACAGATGAAATTATAGGAAACCAAACACGAGAACTTGGTACCACATTGACAAAAAATAGTCAATTCCAGCAGTCATGTTGTGTCTGTCCCTGATTAATGCAAAATATAACCGACGGTGCCATTGTGGAAGCGTAGCGACCAACCTCCGGTTCACTCTCAGGTTAACACTGTTAGCTCTTGTTTGCACTGTTTGTGCTGTTAGCACCACTAGCTGCTAGCTTCCGGCTCAACCGTCGACATGTTGAGAGTCATGTGGAGGCAATAGAAATGCCAAAGTGATAAAAGTGAAGAATTTTACTTTCATCTTTCTCTATAATTTTTAGCAGTTATGCATAAAGGGAAGATTGCGAGACAGAACCATCTTCTGGTTTGCGTTCATGAAAGATTCAGTAAAAGTTCATCTACTCATTAAGTATTGAAGAGCAACCACTCTTTTGTGAGGAATGTGTTAAGGCGGTGAGGGGAAGGACTATGGGTTACCCTACTTCGTATGGGTTGATCAGGTACGGGTCATTCAGAAAACATTTCTGGGACAGAAGAGCTGCTTGTATTTTTGTTTAAGTTGTAAAACATCCCCGGAGAGCCATTCACAGTGCGAGTCTTCCAGCTTCAGTATCGGTCAGGGGTCAAAGGGTAGGGCTCTACAGAACGATCTGCTTGTCACACTGATCCATGGACATCCTGCAAACATAAACCTGCCCGGCTCACTGCTGTGCTTTATGGTACAAAGTCACTGTTTTTGGATTCTGTAACACAAATCTGGCTGGACTTTTGACGAGCTTTGAAATACTGAGCTCGTTCCCATGCTAATTAGCTGTATGGTGATTATCTCAAGGCATTAGAGTAATAGTTAGACATTTTGGGAAATGCATTTATTCGCGTTCTTGCCAAGAGTTAGATGAGAAGATTGATAACACTCTCGTAAAGCTAAAGTTCACTAATTAACACATTATATCTTGTTTGTTTAATCTGTACAAAAAAAAGCAACAATTGACTTCCTGAAGGCTTCAGGAAGTTGCTGCTTTTGACCAAGAAATAGTGTGGCGCATAACCGCAACTTGTAGTTTGTACACTTTGTCCGATATCTGTAGCTGTTGCAGGACAGTCAGAATAAGTCCTTCCGGGCATCATTGTGCATCACCGGAGTCTTCCACAAGCTGCTAGCCTGACAGCTGTGAGTACTAATAATAGCCATGTTCACTGTTTACATTCAGTATGATCATTTTGGGGGCCTGAACAGACGTACTGTCAGTGTCATTTTGGCCATCGCCATCTTGGCTTTTGACCGTCGCCATCTTGGTTATCTGCAACCAGAAGTGACACGAGAGGGTGGAGCTACGTACAACCGAACGCTGAATGAGACATTTTCAGGCGATTAAAATGTTACAATTAATTTTCATGAACTGAAAACACACCATGAAAGGGTTAATGTTTTAAGACAAAAACACGGACAACTCGCAGACCGGACAACACCGTGGTAGCAACCTGTCTGTCACAAGGTAGCTACGCCCTGAAGCATACCCTGCTTTATGGTCTATTTGACTCTAAATGGGACCATCATTTACTAAATGAACATCATGCTGTATTGAAGAAGTCTTGAAACTAGCAATTGAGACCATAAACTCATGTTTACAATGTTTACTGAGGTAATAAATCAAGTGAGAAGTAGGGATCATACCTAACGTACTCATGCTAGTTTCTAAAGATTACCAAATACACACGCACATCTTGTGCCCTCTCCTCATACTATTTGTCCGCTGCTTTGTACAGTCAGTGCCCACGTCTCTTACATGCATGTGGTAGAGTCGTCTACATGTCCCACAGCTGCTCTGAAGCCCCATACTGAGTCAATTAGACCTGTACAATAGGAACATCAATTACGCCGGGCAGGCACAATCTATATGACTCTGGAGCTCTAATGAGATTAATTCCTCTTGGATGGGATAAATTCTTTCCCAAATGTCAATGTAGAAGGAGTGATTGAAGTTAACAAGCTCATTAGTGCACTTCAGGACGATGTTCAGAGCTCTATGGTTGATTCTCAGTTGGCAGTCAAGGAAGATAAAGACTAGTGGTCCTAACAGTGGAGGCTTGTGGATTTTTTTTTATTCAGGACTACTAAATAATCCTAATTTTATCAGGCAGATACCATTTTTTTAAAGGTGTAGACCATCTTTATGAAGTCCAAACAAAGTATTTTGATACCTAGAGTCTGCCGTTGCACTCAAACTGGCAGATTTCAGACCAATTATTTTTTTCCTTTAGAGGATAAGGCTGGCATTATTCTACATTTTCCTTGCGTCAACAAATCCCATAAGAAAACCAAAACCAACATTACATTAATCTGTCTCTCAATACTTTCCGACTTTCCCAGCCCGTCTAGTTTCATTTTTAAAAAAGGCTCAGTATTTGCTAAAGCATGTGGGCACCAAAGTTTTTAGTCAACATTACTCAAACAGGAGTAAATAATGCATTTCTTCGGGACTATTTTCATGTTGTACGTGGGATTGATTCAAAATAAACTACAGTGTCCATAACATTCATGGTAATGGAGTAACATTGCACCCAGTGCAGCATTGTGGTTTTTAATAGTTTTTGGTCAACAATGTTGGTCTACAATACAACACAGAGGAATAAGCTTTGACTAGACAAACAATACTTGTTAGAAGGATCACTTCATTAATCACGTGTCCATTCGCATATTTTTATACACATTTTATAGATATATTATATTATCATATTAGAAAAGCTGTATGGAAATGGCAAAATTTGATAAAACAACGCTGGTGGTTTTTGCCTTTGTTGTAATAGAGTTCATGCGGTAATTGGGATATGGAAACGGCTTTGCCGATTAAATTCTGGCATAGCAAACATTCAACTCACAAGACTGATCAGCTGTTTACACTGTTGCCGTTTTCTCAGATATTCCCGTAACGTGCGAATGCTTGTCTTCGTCTCCGGACAACATGAAACATGGCCAATAGCTGACATGAACACTTACAACTTGCCCAATCGTAACAAATTCCTGAAGACCTCTCTCCAATATTCTCTCGTAGATTGTTTAATTGCCCAAGCCGACTTGTTTTGTTTCCAGTTCGCAACCTCTTCTTCCTCTACTCTGTTTACTTGCGGATTACAGCCATGCGTAGCCTATCACACCAACTTCTGATGAAAGTTTATGCGCTCCAAACCCGTTAATGGATACTATTGTTGGTTTTGGTCTTTTCATGGGATTTGTTGACAATAAAAAATACAGATTATCACCAGACCTATCTTTAAATGTTTTCTGATCAGATGTAATTTTGTCCAAATCCCAACATATTGTATGGAGCTGGTTAGCCTGTGTGCATAAAAATGTGACTATCTGGGGGAATCTGCTAAGAAACAGGGCTGGTTTGGTTTACATTCTAGCAGACCTGATGGCTTTGATGCTCCTCACACTGAGCGATGAGTCTTCATGAACATTCAATAAATAGATTCCTCAAATGTTTCCACTGGGGTTTGGCTTTCGTTTGAACCTGCACCATACATCCCATGATTGTTTTTGACAGTAGCGTAGCCCTCGATTCTTTATGAAAAAAGGAAGGGTAAAGGGTGGATGTTGGTGGAGGGGGAAGAGAAAGAACGAAGGGGCTACAGATGGACCACTAGGTCCAACAAGCTGCGTCTCATTTTCACACAGAGAGAGTTGTAATGAAAACCTGCTGGGGTGACTTTAAGCACAGGCCTAGGATCAGCTTACCTCTATCCTGAGCCTCTGACCTTAACTGTCTGTGAAACCATATTGTTAATGGAGACTGCATGTTATCTGAGTTTGGAGAAATAAAGCCAAGTGCTTGGTAAGGCTTTACCCAATCCTAGTTGCAGTCCATTTATCCCCTTTTTGTCCCTTTCCATCATTTGTTGCCTTTGTTTCTTGTCATTTTAAAAGACAGGCTGAAGTATCAAGGATGTATCACTCCGACTACTTTACCACATCATGGCTCAATGCATGTCCTTCAAGAGTTTGCATATACAGCCCAGGAGTGCATCATCAGTGTGTTTACAGCTGATCACATTTAGTTGCCCAAGAAAGGTTAGCATGTGACCTGCCCCACCACAGGTACAGTTTAGCCAGCTGACCTGCTGCTCAGCTAAAGGGAGTCCAGTTGCAGGTTAATAGGGGGCTCGAGCCCTTAAATGGCCGTATAAGTGTTTCTACAGAGACCTGAATAGAATTAACACACTTTGAAGGAGACGGGATAAGAGGGGGAGAGTTGCCCAGTAAAAACAAGTTAAACCCTTTGACACAGACTGAAGAACCAGTTAGGTCCCAGTACTCTGAATGAGGCCAATGTGGTGCCAACGCAGAGGGCTCGTCCGGCAACATGACATCATCCAGAAAGGCGATGTGGTCTCTAATCGAATACATGCGAATGCCCATTCCTGGTAGACTGCTTTGTAACATAAACGCTGCGTTTCTACTGTTTACCTCGAAATCATTGTGACAAATGATAATTGCCACTGTGATTTGAGAATCATTTAATTCTGTCTCAGAGTATTATAAACCGCCGTGCAGTGTTTTGGCATCTGATAATCCTTCAAACTCATAGATCTGTTACTCAAACTGGACTTCCTGGATCGTATTTCACGTCTCACTGGTACTTGAAGCAACACAACGCCCCTCACCCACCAAAGCAGACCCTTGTTTTTGCTCTGAATGCCAGCTCAATCCTGACAGGAAGACATTTGCTCTTTAAAGCAGTTATAACCTGTATTTCTATAATAACACAGGAACAAATCACTTAATGTGAAAGGTGTCACACCACACTGATTGATGAGTTCAGCCAACTCTTCAGTTCCCGCAACTCTACTGTTTTGGTTCACTCTCACCGCTCTCATAGCCTTGTTTTCAGCAGACAAAGCTCTAAAAACCACACTGTATGTTACCTGCCCAGCACCAAACAGCAGACTGATACAGTTAGCAACCAGCTGGTGGAGCATTTAGCAGCTAAAGAGACAGATATTTTCATCAGGAGTTGGTGGAGACCAAAAACAGAGCTAACTTCCTTGTGAACAGTTTAAATTGAAACCACTTTCTCCTGAGGAAACAGTAATTTGGGTTAACTGACCCTTTAAATATAAAGAAAAATGATTCAAAGTCATACTGGAAAGAAGAATCCCTCTAGCCCATCAGTCACCAGTTACAACATGTACTCTTACTGCTATAGTTTTGCTCTCATGTACAGTAAGCAGTTTCTGGGAGTGCATGCCACTCCCAGAAACACATTCTAAATTCCAAACTGAACATTCCGGAATTTTAATTCCGCAACATGTTCTAAAATCCAAACTTAACATTCCGGAATTGTAATGTAACAAGTTCTAAATTCCAAACTGAACATTCCGAAATTATAAAATAAACTGAACATTCCGGAATTGTAATGTAACACGTTCTAAATTCCAAACTGAACATTCCGGAATTGTATTGTAACACGTTCTAAAATCCAAACTCAACATTCCGGAATTGTATTGTAACACGTTCTAAAATCCGAACTAAACATTCCAGAATTGTAACGTAACACGTTCTAAATTCCAAAATGAACATTCCGAAATTATAAAATACAACTGAACATTCCGGAATTGTAATGTAACACGTTCTAAATTCCAAACTGAACATTCCGGAATTGTAACTTAACACATTCTAAATCCCAACTGAACATTCCGGAATTGTAACGTAACACATTCTAAAATCTGAACTCAACATTCCGGAATTGTAGATCCTAACTGAACATTCCGGAATTGTAACGTAACACATTCTAAAATCTGAACTCAACATTCCGGAATTGTAGATCCTAACTGAACATTCCGGAATCGTAATGTAACACATTCTAAATTCCAAACTGAACATTCCGGAATTATTATTCCGCAATACGTTCTAAAATCCAAACTGAAAATTCCGGAATTGTAAATCCAAACTGAACATTCCGGAATTGTATTGTAACACGTTCTAAATTCCAAACTGAACTTTCCGGAATTGTAATGTAACACGTTCTAAATTCCAAACTGAACATTCCGGAAATGTAAATCCCAACTGAACATTCCGGAATTGTAACGTAACAGGTTCTAAATTCCAAACTGAACATTCTGGAATTGTATATCCCAACTGAACATTCCGGAATTGTAACGTAACACATTCTAAAATCTGAACTCAACATTCCGGAATTGTAGATCCTAACTGAACATTCCGGAATTGTAATGTAACACATTCTAAATTCCAAACTATACATTCCGGAATTTTAATTCCGCAACACGTTCTAAAATCCAAACTTAACATTCCGGAATTGCAATGTAACTCCCAGTACATTTTTACAGTCGGTGTCACTACACAAGAAGATGATTGATGATGGATTCATGAGTCAGCATGATGCATCTAATTTAATCCAGACTCCTTTGTTAAGGAGTCAGGAAACACTTACTGTATCTACAGTAGCAAAACAATCACACACCGCAATTAAGGGCGCAGCACATAACAGTTTTCATACATCCACACCTCTTTCCAAAATATTGTCTTTGTTTAGTTCTGCTAAACGAAATTTGGCACACCTAGAGCTATAAACTTTAATGACTACAACTGTGTTTTCTATTCAAATATTTTTTTCCCCACTACTTAAAAAAGTGACTCATAACCTTTTTGAATGATTGAATGAGCTGCTGTAATTTAGACAATACAGGAATCAACATGTGGCTCTTTGCACACTATGTAGATGAGTTTTAGAATATATGGATGCTCATCAATTCATTGCTTCTGGAAAATAACATGTTGAAGAGTTTTCAGCACCACAAATGATATTCAGTTTACCTCTATTGTGTTGGGGTGGCAGCAGAAGTGCACCCGATGCTTTATCAGACTCACTCTAAGCCTCATAGATGTGGATCAGTAGGGACCTGCTACACAAACGTTCTCATCCCAACTTGTCACTTACTGCCGCTTTGTCACGTCCCTTGGCGTCTCTTTAGGTTTATGCATCAAAACCACTTCGGCTAAATTCACACAAGACCAGGCAGTGTCTGGAAAACACAAGTTTTTCCATTCATTTTGAATGAGGGTAGTGCGTTTGGGCTGCGGCAGCAGCTGCCACAGGGGGTGCCGACAAAAAATGCAGCAATCTGCAGTGGAAAAGTAGAACCAGAACCAGCTTTGGGAGATACGCAACCCGACGTCACGCTGCGGTGGCCAATCACGTGATCGACATGACAGAGCTGTACAACCCAGCCATGAGGGAGCAAAAGACGTTAATTTTCACAGTTAATGGGCCATTAAAGTGATTCGCCCAGACCTCGCACAACCCTGCGGAGAATCTCCGCACTGCCTGATCTGATGTGAATGCAGCCTTAGATAGGTTTAGGAAAATACTAAATGGTTGGGTTTAAAACTACTACATTTGTACTGTGAAAATTAAACTGAATATTGTGAACACGAGACACGAACAGGTGATTGTAACGTGAAAGTGAAACTTAACGAATGGGACATGAACAGTAGTCTCCTATATGACACCCTTGTGTTTGTTGGACCTATCCACCTCCTGTCTTTTCACTCTTTAAACTACGTCACCACATTCCCGGCGCACTTTCTCTGAGTGTTTACTGTTGCTGCGGGTTTACATTGTAGTTAATTGAAAGCCTGGTGTGTGTCTCATACTGGCGCTAAAGGGTGCCTTGTGCCGCGATATCAAACGCCAACAGATGTGACAAAGCCTCGGCATTTGATGCCCTGGGAGTGAGAACGGGCTACGTTGTAAAAATGAAAGTGAAACTTAAAAGTAACATGTTCTAACGTTGTAAAACCGAATGAAACATTTTGAACACAAACAGCTTCTTCAGGTTTCTAGAGGTCGCTGTCGTCTTTTTTTATTCCTTCTTTCGGTGATCGCCCATGTGAATCGATGATAAAAACCTCCTAGTGGGTTTAGCAGGCCCCTTCTGACCCAAATCTATGAGGCTTCTAACCACTGATAACGCCCATTTAGGACCTGATAACAGTCTAACCAGCTGAGAAGTCTCAGTGACACATCTGGGTGAGTAAAACCAAAAATATCTGAACATCCATAGGGGTAAGTGGGACAATATGTTTCTGTAATTTGGGTGAACTGACCCTTTTTAGCTAGAAATTCCCCAAACATCACATGCGAGATTTAAGTGTTCACTCATTTCAGAGCAAGAGGAAGGTCAAGCCTGAGAAGAACCACCACACTGCTGTCTGCAGACCAGACCAGAGCTCAAGGGGGTCTGAGAGCGGATAGGAGCCAGAGCTGCAGCGCGAGGAA
>CAKALG010044885.1:0-29218 GCA_916700815.1 Helicolenus hilgendorfi
TGCGGCCCTTTGACGTGTGCGCGCGCCGCTGACAACTCTCAAGCTTCACATCTTTCTGCGGAGTCATCTATAATATCAACTTCATTCAGCTCCCGTTATTAGCTGTGCAAATATCAGTATCTTTTATGGTAATGATCTGGATATTGTCCCTCATTCTGTTCAATTAAATTAATGGGGGTGACATTATGAAGTCTCTTGAATACCTAAGGGTTTTCCAGTTACAATGAGATATGCATAAGGTCAAGGTTATTAAGAGCTACAGTGGATTGTTTAATGAATATGTAAAACCCATTTCCTCTGTCGCAATCCTGCATTTCAAATGAACAGTTTAAGGCGCCCCTTTTGCTTAAAAAAATATTCACTGGTTTTGATGGAAGGCTAGTAATTGAAGGCTAGGGCAAGCAAACTGTTAAGCAAGTGCTAAAATGGTGCCTTCAGGCTTAGCTTCAGGGATTAATAAACAGACATGGAAAAAAATGACAGTTACAATAATCTTACTATAAAAAGTAGGTCAGGGGGAAAAAAAGGGGAAAAAAATGGTGCAGGGACTTGCCTGATTCCAGTGCAGAGGGCATTTGTGTCCAGTGCCCAAGCTGAAAATTATGTTTGGATTTGAGTGGTGAAGCTGCTGGTAAAATAGAGCAGGGGATTACGCTTGGACCACATGTCCTCAACAGCACATTGGCTTGTTCTGGGCGCTGTCGCATCAAGAGAAAGGGTTTAATCTACATGGGAAACTGAGCGTATAGCACGCAAACATGCACACGCAGTATATATGTACACTTGAGCGCCAGCATTTGTAAAGAAAGAAACAAAAAAAAAAAGTTCTTGTTCATTCAAGCAATACATTCAGGGGTCCCCCAGTTCTCGAGAGCTGGAGCTGCGCCGCCGTCCATCATCTGGCCACTATCTCCCATCCCCCCACTTCCATGCTTCGTCCTTCCCTTTCCTCTCCCAATGTCATCCTTCTCGTGTGGGAGGAGAAGTAGCAACCATTTTGGACTCCCCAATGAGACAGGAAAAAAAAAAACTCCAGCTCCTTCTACAGAATTTGCGCCTCCTCTCAAACGATATTTATGTCCTCTGTTGAGTTTGTTAAACTTAACATTTTACAAAGACCTAATGCTGTCAGAGAGGTTTGTATCCAGTGATGGGGAACAGGCCAGGCGTCTGTGTAGCTGATCAAAGTACAACGCTAGTCAAACTAATATCACATATTGTGTGTATTAGAGCTGACACTTGAAATATCGAATGTCTTGATTAAGATTTGTTTAATTTCCTCTTGTCAGTCCTCGATGCTCTCGAGGGACTCTTATTACAGAAATCTCTCAATATTCACTTTAGGCTACAGCGCCAGGTTTGAGACTAAAGAGGTGCGATGCTGGATAAAAACTCGATGTATAACCACAGACACAACTGAGACTGAATCCACAGTGATCTTTCACGTGCCCTAAATCAAACTGGCATGTTTGATACCCACAAGGTGCCATCCACGGGTGGTATCCTGGTGAGGATGTTTACCGCAAGGGGATCAAGTTTAATGTGTGGCTTAATTTTTTTTTCTGCGAGCTGCAGAAATCCCACAGTGAGCATTCCTCTGAGAAACCGCAAGGGGTGTGTTGAATTTGGGTCAGCAGTGCAAAAAAAAACGTTGGGCGGGTTAAAAGGAGAGGTGGAGGAGAAAGATATGGGTCTGAGAAGGAGCATCCCGAGATCCACAAACCTCACAACACCATAAATCCTCATGGATTTATGTCTCTTTTTTCATGTGTGTGAGGAACTCTGTGTGATACAAGTTGCAGAATATTATGTCACTAACAATATTCGAAATGTGAAAGAGTTGTTTTGTCAATCTGATTCCCCCGAGAAGACGGGACAGATGAACTTTTATGTGTTTCTCTCCACAGGGATTTACACTGAAGTAGTTATTTTTGATTAGGCATGTCAAGGGGCACCTCTTTGGTCCTTACATGGAGCACAATGCTTAAAATGTGTGTTTTGCATGTTAGATAGACATGCAAAAGCAGCTGGTGTGTGTTGCTAATGCGGGACTTTCTCTTTGCTTTCTCTCTTTTTCCTGTGACCCCTCCACAGCAGTCCAGAGAAAACCAGGTGAGTCTCAAGAAGGACAGTCACAGTTTGAGTTAAAGTCTAAAAAAATGTTTATGCATTCAGTTTTTAAAAGGCAAGCAAATATGTACCAGTAATCCAGTTATGAAACTTATAATTGACATTTATTCAGTAAACAACCTGCAGAGCTACTTTATATTCACATACTGTGTTGCTCTCTTTATTAGTCATTTGTCTGTTTCTACAGAAAAGCTTTCAAATGCACTTGGGAAAGCTTTGCTTTTAGTGTGAGAGCCATGGTTTGCCATCACGCAAAGCATGCATAATGACAATACAACTGTATTGGTGTGACTCTTGTTCTCAAATTTTCTCTCTGTGCCTCTCTGTTTGAATTTTTTCTCCTCAAGGCCTCGCACACCTGAAGGCAGAGCAAGGTACTCTGTTCTTTGTCTTTGTCTTTATGAAGCTCTATTGTTTTGTTTTTTTTGTTCTCTCACCGCCTGGCTTGGTTTTGGGGCGTAATTTTACGCTGTGTGCCTTCACTACCTGTCCGTGTGCGTTTGTGTGTTACAATGCTCCCATTGTTGCTGCAGAGAAGTGGGAGGGTGTGTGTGTGTGTTGGCGAGAAGGGGTGCATGGCGGCATGGCATGTTCCTCATCTCACCTTCGTCTGTGTCTCTCTCTCTGCGCCCCTGTGTCTCCTCACCTTCGTTTCACCCAGGTTTCTGTGTATTACATAATTGTGTACTGCTCTCAGTTCCACAGCTAACACGCAGCGACACACTCCACTGTTTCTGCTCGACCTCTGCAGCGACGGGGTAGGGAAGGGGGGGAGGATGGAAAGCAGGAGGGTGGATAAGGAAATCACTGGAATTAGGGGAGACAGCTTAGAGGAAGAAGAAGAAGAAGAGGGGTTTGGGAGATAAAGAGGGGAAACATGAAAATAAGGAACATGAAGTGTCACTGTTAGGTAAGGTACATGTAGAAGAGTATACCAAATCTGCTGCACACTATTTACAATTTACATCCAGTGTCAATGTAGGAAGTAGTGTGGTGAAGGATGAGTGAATTGTGAGAAGGTTGGGGTGATGGAAGATTTCATTCTTGACCTTGGAAACTGCAGTTGACAAAACAAGGTTCATTCAGTGGTTGCTCTGGAGCTAGGATTCTAAAAATGGTGTCATTGGAAGTTGAACGTCACAAATGTAATCTGGGATTTTGCAGAATTGTCCAATATCAACAATCTTTTCTGGCGAAAAGGAACAGTGAGCGTTGCAGAGGCTGCCTGTGTTCGGGCTCAGTCACACCAGCATTTATAACAGTGAAATGTTGTACATGAATTGTTTAATATCCATAGAATCCCAAAGGTTTCTAGATTTGCCTGCAAACATGCAGTAAATCCCAGAGTTCAACTTTGTACTTTACTAAATGTAAACTGTCTTGACAGTGCTAACCTTTGAGGTAGAGTCTAAAATTGAGAAAGCTATAATTATTAGCTATGTTGTAAACCTTTCCCTCCTCTAAATAACAATCAAGCTCAATAGAGCTCTCCTCTTTGTGCCAAACAAAACTAGCCCAGCTGATTAGACTGTTATCAGGCCATTAAATAGACGTTATCAGTGCTATAGATGTGGGTCAATAGGGACCTACTACGCCTACTATTAGGTTTTGACATGGGTTCATGTGGTAGATCACCGGAAGAAGGTATAAAAGAACACGACAATGACCTCTAGCGACCGTAGTAATTATGACTGGAGCAGAAGCAGAAGTCAGGCGCTGTAATATGGACGGCATGAAACTCCATATGTAGTTAAGGTCGGGGGCGATGGATGGGACTCAAAACATAAGGTTTACACCCAGGACACTGAGGTTCGCTTCCCGCGTGGAACCAACAACATGTAGTTGTGTTCATCCGCCTTAAGTGTCACATTTACTTTTTAAATGTAGTTATTTTAAGCCAAAACAACATGTTTTTCCATGAAACTTAGTACTAGTTGTTTGGTTGCCTAAACCTAAAGAGCTATTGTGTTCAAACTTAATGTTTCATTCAGTTTTACAACTGTTAGAATCTGTGACTTTTAAGTTTCAACAGTAGGTGAAGTAGGTCCCCAATGGCCCACATCTATGGTGCTTATAGCGACCAATAACGCATATTTATTGTCCCGCCCGATAACCAATGGTGGCGAACTACACGTCTCTCAAGTAGTCACCAAGCCTCAAGTACCCTTTATTTTAAGGGAACGTGCCAATGAATTTTGCTGTGCCTCTCTCTGGTGTGACCTTAGGTAAACATGCTAAAATAGTGAAGTTGTATGCTGCCTTCGTGCCCTTCTCCCATTTCTCCACCATTTGCATGATTGTCAACATTTTGCATGAAAGTGTCAGTTGGCAGTGTACAGGCTTAATGTAGACTAACCATAGCTTATCCCTACTTTTTGCTGTCTTTCTCTGGTGCTCTGCGCGGGATGACACTCTTCCCTCTTTTATCTCTACGGATCCTTTCTCCTCTCCAAAAACTGTAGGTAGAAACAAAGGTACAGCAATCCTTTTTTTTCCCCACTACTGTACTCTTATCTGCGCTTCAAGAGCTCTGTGTATACGTGTGTGCGTGTGTGTTTAATTTGTGCCTGTGCTGCCACTGGTTAATCATTCATTATGTGTGTTCACTAATTGTGTGCATATGCTCGTCTGTGCGTTTGAGAGCGAGAAAGCGAAAATCAGGGGACTCTGGATGCTATCCAGCTAGCAAGCGCCCACATGTACTGTTGCATGAAGGATGCGCGATTGAGCGATGGAGTGGACTTGTAAAGAATTACGGGTGTCAGAACCGGGGACTAAGTGATTTTCACTTGATTATCACTGTTTAATGTGAAATGATGAGTAAGTGCTATGATGGATTATTCAGTGTCTTTGCAAACAGTAAATATTAATGATGAACCGTTTATGTGACGACGAGGCGTATGTGCATTTGTGTGTACACACAACCGGCATTTGTGTGTGTGTGTGTGTGTGTAAGTGCTTAATTGGATGTGACAGTTCTGTGTCTGTTGAAAAGGAGCTGATTGGTGAATTCGACCTGACATTTGGCTTCATTTAAATGAGGTCATTGCGGTGGCCTCTGTATATTGCAATCGTGCAGAGAATAGCCTCATTATTCATTCATCAAAGCCATGTGATACACTGTGTTGTGTGTGGTCATGCGTGTTGTGTGTGTGTGTCCCTCCTTTAGCTAGATGGAGGAAAACTATGAATTATGTTCACTCGTTTTGACAGTTTAATTGACTGAAACGTGACTAAGATGAGACTGGCCATGGAGGTGTGTGTGTGTGTGTGTGTGCCCGTGTTCACTATTCTGAGCATGTGACCATTCCCTAAGCCCCGCCCCCTTAGTTACTGTTGCTACCCCTGTAAAGTTTGTCATCCTTGCATGACACACAATGCTGTTTACAATGACAACGGGGTAGATTTACCACTCAAAATTGTCAGTCATTGTTTTTATACACGAATCCAGGGACCGATTTGTTGTGTTCTGCGATCTAGTGGCGCTGCCATTAACTGCGGTGGCAAGTCGTAGTGGCTCGATGTCTGCTAATCTTGTTATCTGGTGACTTTCAGATGAATACGTCTGTGGTTGGTCGTAGTAACTTACATAATTGGTTGGCGTAGATAATAAACACAGATGAGTATGTTTCTATAATTGATTTATGTAAAATTGAAGGCTTTTACGAGGACACAGCTGCCATCACTACGAGCAACCACGACGCATTCGGCTGAGAGTCAACACGTTTAGCTTTCTACGTGTACTGTTCGTGGTGACGACCGATTAATGATGTTTACTCTGTGTTCATTAGGTTGCCCCTAGTTAGAGCAACTAATGTTATATTTCACAAAAACGCCACAGTTAGTTTATTGAGTTAATTTATTCTGTGAGTCCCTTGACAGTCCCACTAATGTTAGCTAACGTTAGCTACAGAAAGCAGTGTTAACTTAGCTGACGTTAATTGTTTCACCATGTCAGGCTAATGTTAGGTAGCTGAGAACTGCCCAGGTTCTTCCCGAAACTCGTAGACATTGTTGTCAAAAGTAACGTTACATAGAAGGTAAAGATAAAAGTAGAAAATCGTACACTTCTTAGGACAGTTTGCATTCAGACGTGTGCGTATTGTAGGGAGAAGTCACTGCAGTAATGCCGACTTGTTTACTCCTGGTATTTTCCCGGATTCGTGTATAGTTGATTTTACCCGTCTGAAATGACAACTGTTCCTGGCAGATTTTATCAGCACATCTAGCTAATTAAGCTAGCGTTAGCTGCTGAATTTGTTGAAAAGCTCACTGGCTAAGATTTCAATGTTTCCAGCTGACTCCTTTTTAAAATGGGTCTTGTAAAAGAGGTCTTAAATATGCCCTTCATGGTGTCATATGTGATATCATGGTTAAAAACTGAGGCTAAAGCTGTCCCCAGGCAATCTCACAAGCTAACGTAGTGTGATGTGCTCCTTGACCTTGAAAGCTGCTGTAGGTCGTAAGATAGTTAGCCGGACATGCTAACATTTGCGGCTTATTTTAGAGCAGATAAACACACTTTCTAATCCATTCCTTACACTTTTCTTTTATGTTTTTGGTTTTGTAAATGCTAAAAAAAGAACGACATCTCACTCCAGACTCTTTGGATAAAGTGTATAGATCCTACTACAGCCTCATCCAAATCACTTCTTCATGTAAAGGAATCCAAAGCTTAACAGTTCTGCCTCATTACGGTTGCTAAGCTATGATTGGACAATTGCTGATCAGTGAACGCTCAGTTGGGAACATCTATCTTGATTGATATCAAGTAAAGGACAGTAACATATTTTCATACTTTTGACTGAATTGTGTCTTCACTATACTGAACAAGTTGGCTCTGTATCCGACCCTGCACTGTATTCTCCCTGTGGATGGGGCGAAGCCAAAGACAGAATTCCCTTACACTTGCATCAGCATATTAGGTAGTGGGCCGATCAGTGTGTAGCGAGTGGTCCCACGGCGATTCAATTGTTAGCACTGTTGCATAACAGAATGAGAAGGTTTGATGCACGGCTCTGGTCCTTCCTATGTGGAGTCCGTGGGGGTTTCCTCCGGGTGTTCCAGTTTCCTCCAACTGTCCAAGGATGTGCAAATCAGATGGACTTGGGCCTGGGGACACCTATGGGGAATTACCCATAAGTGTAAGTGTGAATGATTGTCTCTATATAACCCTGCAATGATCCTTGGATTGGCCCCAGACTCCTCTGGAATGGAATAATTATGTTAAGAAAGATGATTCTGAAACACACACACACATGTAACTGAAGGACTATTCAGGTTACATTACTTATGATGTGACTATTTATTGAGGACTACTAGAGTGATGATGTGTAAAATGTGCCTTAGAGCAGGTCCCTGTGCTGTTAGATTCATGTCTCTGCGGTTGTGTGTGTGTGTACTGTAAATGGCACAGCGGTCAGAGGGCACAGTAAGTGGGAGGCTGGGGAGAATAGACCCGAGAGGAGTGACTAGAGAGAGTAGGGGGGGATGGGGCTGAAGGCGAAAGAGGGAGAGAAAGACAGAAGGAAGAAGGATAGAGTGCTGCGGATGAAGGGGCCAGGGGAGCGCGTCAGTGTTGAGAGGCCTCATATTTCTAATAAGAAATATGGAGCACCTTGTCATCCTTGTACCCAAATTTGGGGCCGATGCCGCATGAACCCCGAGGCATCTATCGAGAAAGTTTTTAGTCCCTCGCAGTCAGCCAGGCCCCGATTGTTCTTGGCTCAGAGATGCGACTTCTTTTGATGCATAGCTTTGACGATATAGCAAACTTTTTTTAAAAGCCATGGCAGTGGACCAAGGACTGTGCTCCAGTTAGCAACATTGCTCCAGTTTAGCAACTTGCTGCACTTCAACCTGCAGTTTACTCGACTCCACTCTGAGATGTTTTTTGAGCTCACGTGTGTTCATCTGGTTCCAAATTGAATGACCGGTGAATTTGACCTATTCTGTGCTTCGGGGAATAATAATACAGCAGAAGATAAGGCAGTCTTTATGTGAAATAAATGTAGTGAGCACATGTACCAAACCTATTTACAGCTCCAACCGTGAGCATCTGTATCATCCAGATAATGAGATCCGATCAGGAAGGTGTACATTGTGGTTGGTAATTATGTGTTAGTTTCATTATGTTGAGATTGGATGTACGTATATATAGTACCATAAGGGTGAAAGCAGTCAAAGACTTCAGGTGTTGCTTGTACCACATCTAGATGTGATGTGCTAGAGTCGATCACATTCCAGGTGTTTTTTGTGGTTGTTTTTAGACCTTGAAGTAATATTTTGAAACAAGGATTCTTTTCTCTTGTGGGTTTATCTTTTAACTATCCAATAGCAAAACTTTGTGTTCCCTTGATGGCATAGTAAGTGTTGGCAAAAGGTAGTGCGGTAATTAGTATATTCAAAATAGCCTTTTAAGAATCTTTCATTTTAGCCAATTTTATTAAGCTTTCTACTACTACAACCTGCTCGCGATCAAAAGCAATTCCTCAGCATATTTTCTGCCAGCATAGCACAAACAAAAAAAAAGTGAAACACACTCTGACCATGGCGTCCTGTTCACGAGGGCCCATATTGCGCTCACTGACTTGTGACATCATCATTTCCTCCCCCGTGTCTAATCAATGATGTGCATTCAGTGGACACCTGGATGGTGTTCACCGGGGTATGACAATTTAGCCCAAGGTCAGAGATGAGAGTCTAAGCTGCAGCCTGCAGGTCTTGCTGCCAGCATCGCCTAATGGCTTTCCTCTGAACACAAAAGCATCTATTATATGCATGACAAAAGCTCAATGTCGCTGCGAATTTTACTTGAATGCACACTCACAATGGGGAGAGAGAAAATATAGGTTACACCTTGCAATAATGCAAACGACAGTTAATATTAAACCTTGTTGACATAGTCTGATCAGAATGTGAGTAATATGATTATATATATAATGTTATACTCTACATAACCAGGGTTCGACATTAACCATTGCCTGATGGCCCGTGGTCACAAAACCACTTACGGAGATTCCATTGAGTTACATTATGATGCGTTCAAGCTCTGTTGAGTAATAGTTAATATTGATCGGAGGTGAATTATAACATTTTCATGATGTGTTCAAATGTAATCTTGTGAAATGTAGTTTTGTAGTAAATATGGTTTGAAGGGGATGTTTTCACAGCAATATAAAATAGATATTAGAGAGGGAACTAAGACATGTTTAACTTCCTAACACTAGCTCCAAGCAGCTTATAATACATACTTAAACCTACTAATGCCAATCAAAGCAAATATTTGAATACAAATACAATAACTTATTTCCTAATCACTTGAATTGTGTGTTTTTATGCGAACAACATGGACTGTATCTTTTGTAGTGTGAGAGAACAAAGAACTTGAGTTTTCAATTTTAATACATAATTAAATATTTTTATTCTGTTAATATCACAGTTAAGCAAGGCTTTGTTAAGTTGCATTCAATTGCCTTTTCTGTATTGCTTTTACATCCATTTACATTTTGGCCACCAAAAACGTACTTTGGCCTCCAAATTTAGCATCCATCACTGATAGTTATATAGTGGGCGTTGCAGGCTATTGGAGATAATAGCTATGTGCAGGATGCTTCCTTCCTATAACTGTACTCACTCCCTGTACTCTAGATGATACAGGATGGCATTTCATTCTGTAAGGAAACTGTTTGGACTCCAGGGTGGACAGAGAAATAGCACTGCCATAGTTGTTTTGGACATTACTTGGCACTGGGGGCGAGTCCACTTTAGAGAGTGTGAAGGAGGGAAGGAGGGAGCGAGGAGTTCTGCCTAAGTCTAATCCCCCTGCATGAAGGCTTAGGACTGAGAACTTATTCTCCACTTCTGGAGTCACTCTCCCTAATTATCCCCTCAAAGTCCTGCCGCAAAGTTCACACAGAAAAGATTTTGCCTTCTCCCTCTGTCACACTCTCTCTGTTTCTGTTCCCTCCCTCCCCCTTTCTCCTTTCTCTCTCTCTCTCTATGTATATATATATTCTCTCTCTGTCTGTCACCCCTCCTCTGACTCCATCTCTCTCTCAGTCCCCTTTCCTGCCTCCGTCCCACCCTATTCATCTCTGTCTGCCTCAGTATTCCAGTTAGCCGTTCTCCTCCTCCTCCTCCTCCTTACTCTTCCTCGTGTTTCTCCAGTTCAAAGTACTGTGGACATCATGAGTCTCACATCACAGTCAGGCTCAAGATAGGAGTGCTATGCTGGTGCTTACTGCCTGTCCACAGATGCTGCCAGGCTTCAATGGGATTTATGTACAGCCCTGTCCATTCTCCTCGCAGCTTTTTGGTTAGTTCACTGGACTTTGCCAGTACTAAACCAGAGATATTGTAATGGCTTTTATATAGCAGTTTGCAGTGTGTTATACAGTAGTTTCAGGCCATAGTCTACAAAATGTACTTTCCCCTCAACCGTAGCGATTGGTCATTTATTATTTATACCAAAGGATAAATAACAGAAAAGTTATGTTTTGTCGCAAGGAAGATACTGCAGTGTATTTTGTTCTGTTGCAGAGTGTATGTGTTAAGTGCTTCACACAACGTCACGTAGTGCCGCATTATTTGATATGCCGATGCGGAAAGCAAATGTAATTATGCTGCTTTTCCGGAGAGTTGATGTGTGTGTCGAAGCTTGGAAATCGGCCAGTGGCATATAATGAGGGATGTCAACTCGCAATGACGCAGGTTTTTACGCAAGTCGCTGCCGGTGTGTATCGCACTTTGGTGTCCCATTCGCTAATGTGAGGTCTTTTGTTTGACTTGAACAAACGGTTTTATTATTGTACACATGATGCAACTGATTGAACAAAAAATTCATTACAGATACTAATTTTGGTCATTTATTGTGTTCGGTGGTGCGTGTGCAGCGGAACACCACAGATTTTATATATTAAAGTCTGTTTGTCTGTAAAAGAAAGTTTTGTGAGTGCAAAAGGGTGCAAAGTCTGATACATTTCAAAGTGATGTCACCAGGGTCAGTGTTGGCTGGAGATGAAGACTAAATCTTGGGGTGTAGAGTTTGAGAGAAGTAAGCTTATCAGACCTCTGTAGCCTGCCAGATCAAGGCTACATTAGCAAAAGACACGGCGAATCTACAGCCAAACTGTCGGTGGTCGAGTTGCATGGTGGGTAATGCAGGGGGCAGGCTTTGATCAGGAAGAAGAATGCATTGAATAACAAAGACAATATCTCTTAAGGGTGGGGGAAAAATCCATACAGATCAATCTTTTATTTTATAAACGATTAACCTCTTAACAATCCGACCGCTATTCTGTCTTTCAGAGGTTGTATCGGGCTCAGTCTTAAAGCTAGAGTGAAGATACTGGTATCATATATTACATATATTTGAAACTAGAAAACCTTCCGATTGGTAACAACCATGTCATGTTAGCTTGTCGCGAAGAACGCTAAATAACGCTCCAAAGTTACGCAAATTTTTTTGCGAGGAAAACTAGCATGGCCATTTCCAAAGGGGTCCCTTGACCTCTGACCTAAGATATGTGAATTATAACTCAGATGAACAGAACAGTGAACAGTGAAAATTGTATCTTATTAAATAAAACATGTTGACAAACTGTAATTTGCAGTTGAAAAAAGGTTAATAAATTGCAACATATCTTATCGCAAAATTATTAAAATCGCAATAAGATCGTATTGTGACTTAAGTATGGTGATAATATCGTATCTTGGGGCCTCTGGTGATTCTCATCCATAATTTCTCTGGTCCTGCTCGATTTTGATCCTTATTTTAGAAAACTGTCCATTGTGAGTCCAACGATGTTATAAAAGTTCTATGCTAAATTGGTGCAGTACTCTTTTAA
Organism: Helicolenus hilgendorfi; assembly: GCA_916700815.1. Taxonomy (NCBI): domain Eukaryota; kingdom Metazoa; phylum Chordata; class Actinopteri; order Perciformes; family Sebastidae; genus Helicolenus; species Helicolenus hilgendorfi. The sequence continues at coordinate 11,979 of CAKALG010044885.1, forward strand.
AGGTACCCTGTAGAGTTATCTTGTAACAAGAAAAAAGTTATGTTTACATGTAGTGTTTCTCGCAAAAAATGCATTGCGTATATTGTTAAGCCCTCATTAATCGTTGCTCCATAGTGCTACTAGTGGCCAAATGCTTCACAGGATAAGGATTTTTAGTTCAGCAATTCTGTCCAGGTTTCACTTTTTACATGAAAAATATCAATGGACTGACATATTTTGGCTGCTTTGTTCAGTGTATTTAGATGCCAATCAGCCCAAATATATTGCAATAGATACAGTTTAAAGAAAAAAAAATATCTGTTGAGGTTAAGGCTGCAACTAACGACTATTTTAATTGTCGATTATTGTTTTGATTAATTGATAAGTTGTTTGATCTATAAAATGTCACAAAATGGTAAAATTGTCGATCAGTGTTTCCTACAGCCCAAGATGATCTCCTCAAATGTCCTGTTTTATCCACAATTCAATTCTATTTGAATTTGAGTTTACTGTCATAGAGGAGTAAAGAAACCAGAAAATATTCGCATTTAAGAAGCTGGAATTTTGACTTTTATTCTTAAAGAAATACTCAAACCGATAATCATTTATCAAAATAGTTGGCGATTAATTTAACTACAACTAATAATCATTCAGCTCTAGTTGAGGTGCTGAGTGTTGGCAAGACTTAAGTGCTAGTAGCAACTCTGAGGATATCCCAAAACGTTTTTTTCCCCCCTATATACAGTAAGTGAATCTAATGAATTGTTGCTGACAGGATTGACTGCTGATGCTCAAAAGACTAAAATAAGAAGAATCAGTCTTACCACCACTTCAAGCATCTCTTTTCTCTAAACATAGTCCTCACCCTACTGACCCATGATTGTACATTGCAGAATGAGCCATTTGTCCTTCCTTGTCCTTTAGTAATGCGCGAGACAGGCTCTGTGTGTCATCAGAGGTCTGGTTTGTTTGTCTCCACGCGGTGTCACAGGGGCAATGGAAACGGGTTTTCCTGTTATGCCTCAGACGTTGGATTCAGAGCACCAGCTGGCACTTACTGGCCCTGGCACGCGTCGGTCGTGCTGTTGATAAACGGCTATTAATGGCCAGACGCTCACCCTGAAATTGAGTTTAGCTTTGCCTCTCCTCATTACTCAGTCCGAAACTACACCACAATCCTCGAGGTGGATTTCAAAGTTGCTAAAAATTGGGGGCATTGGTCAAATTGATTTCGGCGCTGACCGGCTGCTACTCACACAGTCAGAAAATATGAGCTGTAAACACCGACCTCCTCCCCCTCTACACCTGTGGGTTTCCTCCTGCAGCTCATTGTTTCTGAAAGGATGCTGATTGGCTGGAGTACATTTTTTCCCCATGCCTGCCAGGGCTTAAATTGTTCAGAATTGTGCCTGAAAAGTGGAGGTAACAAGCAATTCTGTTTGTGGTTTAAAGCTGCATTATAAGGAACGAAGTAGATTTTAAATTGTTTTCATTACATTTGTTACTAGAATCCAAGGGAGGTATTGATTGTCTCTTCTTCTCTAGTTTCCTTAACATGTTTTGTCTGCTTCGATCTATGTTCTGTCTCTTTGCTGTGTCATTTCCCCTCAGTTCCGTTTTGTTCACACTGTTGTTCCTTTCTGTTATTTGTAGGGCTGACAAAGTTAACGTGATAATGCTAATTTGTTTAAAGCCACCGATTTATTGAACACATTTATGCAGCTTTTTAGGTTGTAGTGGGCTCAAATGTATGGCATATGAAACTACAAAACCTAATGAATCCATCGGTACCAACCATGTCAAACTAGCATGTCGTGAAGGGGGTTAAATAACGCTACAAACTTACGCTAAATTTTAGTGAGGAAAAACGGGCATGGCCATTTTCAAAGGAGTCTCTTGACCTCTGACCTCAAGATATGGGAATGAAAATGGGTTTTATGGGTACCCACGAGTCTCCTCTTTACAGACATGCCCACTTTATGATAATCACAGGCAGTTTGTGGCAAATCATAGTGAAGTCAGCACACTGACACACTGACACCTGTTGTTGCCTGTTGCGCTTGTGTTTGCCATGATATGATTTGAGCATTTTTTTAATGCTAAACGCAGTACCTGTGGGGGTTTCTGGACAATATTTATCATTGTTTTGTGTTGTTAATTTATTCCCAGTAATAAATATATGCATACATTTGCATAAATTAGGCATATTTGCCCACTCCCGTGTTGATAAGTTTATTAAATACTTGACTGATATCCCTTTCGGGTACATTTTGAACAGATAAAAAAAATGTTAGATTAATTTGTGATTAATCGCGATTAAATATTTTAAGCCATTGAACAGCCCTAGTTATTTGGCTTTTAATTTTCCATTTAGTTACATTTACATTATTCCCTGCCATGTTACGTTACGCTCTTTACTTGTCCCCCTTCCAACGAAGCCATCGCCTGCATATACGGTTCCCAAGACAACGGGTGGAGGTTCACAAAACATTGTCAGCTACGATGCACAATTCTTACACCAACTCACCTCCTTTCCTTCCTTCACTCTCTCTTGGCCTTGCGCTCTCTTTACTCCTCTCCCTCTGTTCTCTCTCTCTCTGCCGCTGACCTCTGGGATCAACCGAGCAAAACTGATTCCCACTTTTTCACGGATCATGAGTGCGTCAGCGGTTACGCAACTGAGAGAGAGAGAGAGAGAGAAAGAGAGAGAGGGAGAGAGAGGGAGAGAGAGAGAGAGAGAGAGAGAGAGAGAGAAAGGGAGAGAGAACATGTGAATATGTAACTGACATATTTGTCCATCTTTATTTGCATTGCTGCTAATCACCAGAAGAATATTGCTCTCGGTTAAGACACTTCCTCACCGAAATATTTAATATGTTTGCATGAAATATTTGTCTTATCATTGTTGGCTTTGCTGCTGCGCAAACATAAACCGTGCACCGTGTTTGTTCGTGCACGGCGTCAAACAGAAGATCTGTTTACACACATGCATAAGCGTACATCTTTATAGTGACAGAAAGGGACGCACGCTTTTACATTCTTACCAGTGTTACAATTAAACATGAATGTTTTTATGACTCACTAGTCGGGACACCTGCCATAAACGTGTCTCATTTCAAGTAAAATAAGATATTACAATTACAGAACATGGTTTGCATGCAGGAGTAGTAGTAGTATACTGAGTGAACACATTAGGCTGGAAACTCAGGGATGCTGTGTATTGTTTGTGAAGTGCCTGAGACCTTATGAGTAGGATTTATGCAAAGAACTAGGTTAAGATGTGGCTTGAAGGGCTGTATTGTGAGAGTCTTAAGTACGAGCACAGGAAGGCTTAGGAATATGTGGGAGTGTGTGTGTTTGTGTGTGTTTGCAGAATGTTTGTGTGATTTTGCAGAGGGGTGACATGTGTAGATGTGATGGCTGCAGCCATGCATAGATGTTCACACCAGGGAGAAAGTAAACAAACATGGCAGCAGAATGGTAAGAAGTGCAGCAACCACTGTTGGAGTACGCTGACTCTTTCTCTCTCCTTCTGTCTTTCTCTCTGCTTCACCATCTCTTTCTCTGTTTGCTTGCTACCTCTGCCAAGGAGGCTATTTTTTGTTTGTGAGTTGATCCGCTAGTCCAATATCTCAGAAACTACTGAAGAGATTTCAGTCAAATCTGGTAGAACATTTGTCTTTGCAATGAGTGAAGACAAATGTGAATATTGCTACAATGTTGTCATGACAAAATATTTTTGCTGACAACTGTTCAACTGCAAAGCACAGAAGCAATGTTCTCTCTTTGGTCCTTTTGATATAGATGCCTTGATCTAATATGTATCTATCTACGTAGGCCATGGTTGCCCGGTTTCGCAGCATTTTCTCCACTGACATATTATGGCCTGGAAAATAATTTTCTCAAACAACTGGATTTATTCAAGTTCTCAACAAAAACTACATTTTCACAAGATTACATTTGAACACATAATGATAAATATTTTACCGAATAGAGCACAAAAATGCATCATAACGTAAATCAAATGGCAACTCCCGTGTTGAAGTCGTCGGGACAAGAGCTAGTTAACGTTAGCTGTTAGCAGCCGGTAAGCAACACAGTCCTGCACGGAGCTCATCCTTCCAATTTCAACACTGATTTGTTGTTCACAATGTAGCATTATTAGGAAAACAATAGGGTGTGTCCCCTAGTCGAGTCGACCAGACACATTTTTTATCGTCCCCAGACGCCATTAGTCTCAAGCCCTTACGGTTCCTGCTGTACTGAGGACAGGTCATGTTTTCAGAATTTTGGCATTGACTTGTTACCGAATTATTGGTTCTTGTGACATCCCTACAGTATATATAGATCGTACCTTTTTTCTATACAGTATATATGGATTGTACCTTTACAATACTAAAGTGTTTTATCTACCTCTTAAGGACTTCTTTTCTTTCCCATCAATGACATAGCAACCTCCGAAGCCTTCAAATCAATGGAGTCTAACATTACTGGCAGCACTCTCACCTGACAGAATGGCTGTTTTTCTTTCAGACCTTATTTCTGCGTATGTGTCTGTATGAATGCGTATGTGTGTTGAAGTGTAGCGCTCATGCATGATGAGTGTACAAGTGGAACATTCTGACACCGATGACTACAAAAAGGTGCTGTCTCAGTTCAAAAAATGTATTTCATCTAAGTCGGTGATTTTTTTGACCCGTGAACTCTGATGAAAGCAGCGAGTACTTATTAAAACGCAAAAGAACCAGAGCTAATGGAATAAAAAAAAAAATGGCCATGACATCTTGTAACATTAGAGCTACAAAGTAAGTGATATGAAATGTTAAAAAAGGTGAAAAGAAAGAGACATTCTTCAAACACCAACCAAGGGCAGACTTTTGTGAAGGGAGAAATGAAAACCTTTCATGGCACTCTATTTGAGGGGAATAAATATTCTAAGAGCCCTTGATAATATTACGTGGCTTTTCATCCTGGGAAGAACTGAAGAGAAATATATGAGGCTGGTGAGGACGTGGTCGTCTTTTTTGTGTGATCAGACCTGAATGTCAAAATTCATACTGATCATTTCATAATCAGATCTTTTTTTTTGTTGTTATTTCACATTTTGATTTAAGCTATTTAACCAAACATTCCCCAGGTGATTTGTATAAGAGAACTTGTGCTAATGCTAAAATAGAAATATTCAGGCCATTAACATTCACCGTACAAACGTCCATGCTGACGTGTTGGTACTTTAATTTGCAGCAGAAAGGCTTATAATTGGAAATATCAGCGAGGAAACTCTTTTATTTGTTCTTTTTTTTTTTATCGTGCCCTCAATTAACCGGCCAGTTGAGATGTCTAAAGCAGACATGTGACTCAAAAGGGACCAAGCATATGCTTAGTTGTAACTAAAATTAAAGAGAATCTCTGACCCTAACGCCCCCCGAGCCCACCCCACCCCCCAGAATGAGACATAAAGCAGCCACGTAGCAGGCGAATGCCCTTGCTCTGGCGGAGCCATTATGCAGATGATATGCTAATGAAGTCATCCGATTTGGTTCTGCTGCACTGAGGGAAGATAATCAAGCACTGATCAGCTCCCAACGCTGCACTCGCTGTGTGCTCGGTTGTGTGTGTTGCTCTCATCCAGCAGCCATGTGTGCAATGCTGTGCCGGTTGGCTTTAGGAAGGACACAATATGTTTGTGTGGGCATGGATGTTCATGTGGCGGTGAATGTTGGGGTCTGTAGTTATTTTGGTCATGCTTAATACACAAAAATGGTATGCTAATATAGTACTTATAAATCCTAAATGGGTTGATTGAAGTGAAGTGTTCTTACTACTATTTAGGCAACTCTTTTTTATTAAACTAGGGCCGATCAAAATATTCAATCGTGATTAATCACAAATTTTTTACATGTTCAAAATGTACCTTAAAGGGAGTATTTAATACTCTTATCAACATGGGACTGGGAAAGTATGCTTGATTTATGCAAAAGTATGTATATATTTATTACTAGAAACCAATTAACAACACAAAACAATGACAAATATTGTCCAGAAACCCTCACAGGTACTGCATTTAGCACAAAAAATGTGCCAATATCATAACATGGCAAACTCATCCCAACGGGCAACAACAGCTGTCAGTGTTTTGACTTGACTATGACTTGCCCCAAACTGCATGTGATTATCATAAAGTGGGCATGTCTGTAAAGGGGAGACTCGTGGGTACCCATAGAACCCATTTACATTCACATATCTTGAGGTCAGAGGTCAAGGGACCACTTTAAAAATGGCCATGCCAGTTTTTCCTCGCCAAAATTTAGCGTAACTTCATAGCGTTATTTAGCCTCCTTTCTGACAAGTTAGTATGACATGGTTGTACCAATGGATTCCTTTGGTTAGTTTCATATGCTACAACCTCAAAATCGCAAGTTGCGTTAATGCGTTACATAAATTATTGGCGTTAAAACAAATTTGCTTTAAAGTGTTATTATTGCATTAACTTTGACAGCCTTACAAAAAAGGCATTGAGGACAGCAGAAACACGCTACAAAATACAGCCTACGAGAAGCAATTGTTCTTTTCAGTTGCAGTTTTGTTGTCAAGGCTTTGAACCCGCTCTCACGGGGAAGTTCAATACGCTGCAGATTGTTCTAAAGATTATTCCACGACTGGGGTGCAAAATGAGAAAAGGCAGTTTTACAAAGTAAAAACCAAGCAAATCCCTGTTGCCTGGGAGAGCAGCCATGAAGTCAAATGAGACTGATAATACTGTAGATGCTGCTTTAGGTGAAACAGGATATTGACATAGGTAAAGTTTTATCCAATATGGCTTCAGGTTCAAATACATCCAGTCAAAATGTAACGTTTAGCCTCAATCCTTAGGTTTTTTATAGTTTCATATTATGTCAATATCTTCACTCTAGCTTTAAAACTAAGTGCTATACAACCTCAAAATCGCAAGTTGTATTAATGCGTTAAAGAAATTAGTGGCGTTAAAGCCAATTATAGTTATAGTGTTAACTATAATTGTTTTTTGACAGCCCTATATAAAATACAGAGGACATGACCTGTGTCATCAGTGCTAGCTCCGGCCCTGGTGCTGTCACAACAAATGTACTAAGAGGACCTCTGCTACAAGGCTCTGGTATTTTCTAGCTCAGTTGTAGGAGATGCTACAGCTCCTCCTGTCTCCTATGTTCTCGGGTCGCAGTGACTGGCTTTCTCATGATTATTTGTGTACCTTTTCTAGCTTTTTTTTTCTTTTTCTCCTCCCTGTGCTCCCATCACGTTCCTCCTTTTATTTCTCCCTATCTGTCCTCTCTTTCATCCCTGTCCTTTTTGTCCCGCTCATTCTCTTGTCACTCCTTCACCCTTACCCATTAGTCACACAGCCAACTCCCCCATTCCTCTTATTTTGGATTTTATCAGACAGTTCATCAGTTCACTTTCTCCTTCCCTTCTCTCTATCCCCTCCTTTGCAAAATGGGAAAATAGTTGTTCTTCTCATGATTAAATCATCTGTCCCTCCTTTTCCTCATCTCTTTCTTGATCTTACTCACTTCCATTTCTCCCAGTTCAGCTGAAGTTCAGTGCTATTGCGTAGTACTCCCCTTCCTAGCTCTCCGTCCGTCCCTCGGCCCCCTCTCCCTCTGCGCTACCTGTTCCCAACCCACCGTAGTCCTAGCCCTGACCCTGCCTGAGGCCTTAAGTAAACAAAACACCATTTTACTCTTTTATCTCTTTTCTCCTTTTTTAAAATGTGAGAGTAACCTAGCAGATAATGGATTCGACTCGCACGTTCTTGTAGGGGAATCTCAAAGCATGGCACACCCATTAACCCCCATTGCCTCAGCGCCTGACTGGGGGTCCTCTGAGAGACTCGCAGAGGCATTTGATAGCGTTTGATCGTCATCTTCTCCTTTCAGCGGTGCGCATGTGTGTGTTGCTCGAATTAACACATCCTATTGATCTGCAATGCCCCGCGCTCTTCAGTCTGACAGGTCTGCGAGAGGCAATAATTAGTCGTGTAATTGGCTGATCATTTGCTCGAGAATATGCTGAGCTAACACACTCCGTTTTCACCCTATAGATCTTGACAGGTGCGGGTCTTAGTGCGTCGCTTTTCATGTGAAAGATGACACACTGGGATGTCTGATCACACACTGTTAGACTCATTAAAGCACAGTCGGAGGGATTGATTAATTTAAATCCATAATTATTTGTGCCTTTTTGAAGGAGGGTTGCATGTTTGACACACAGTTGTCATGTGGTGCTTCTGTATAATTTTCTTTTCTGAATGAGGCGAGCCGTCTTCTTATTTCATGTTGGCTTGTGTGTTTTTTGCTGGAGGATAAAAATAAAAAAGCAATGTGGTTTCAGGAGGCTCTTCACCACCAAATATCCCTTTTCATGCTCGCCATTGGGTTAAATGCCTAGCTCAAGGGCATGTTGACTACAGCTGTCGAGGAACAGAACCATCATCCATCTGCCACTTGCCTGCTCACCCAGGTTTTCTCAGCTGGCTCTCAGCAAATTTAGCATTTTTTTAACAAATTTTAAAGCCCTTATGTTTTTATGTTTTGTGGCAAATTGGTGAGACCATTTTATATCTATGAAGGTTGTTCAGTTTCACCGAATCTGCTTGATTTCCAGAGCTGCACATCTTGCTGTAGCGAAACCGGCTGTGTAGCATCATAGCTTCTGTGATTGGCCGGCAGTGCTGCTGGCCCTTCGGCCTCTCTTATTTTACCAGTTGTGACATCACACTGGAAGCAGGCAGTTCAGATTGGCTTGTTCAAAAGGTGCAATTTAATCACATCAAAAAGTTACACTGAGGAACACCGGCTTCATACTTTTATAGTCCAGCTTATTACAACTTGGGTATTTTTTGCCACGCTAGCAGCATGGCTTTATGGACGGAAATGTCTGTCCTCCACTTGAGCCTAAAACTGAAATGTTTAAACAAGTGTCGGATGGATTGCCATGAAAAAATATCAGGGGACTTTGGTAACTTTTTCTTAAGCGCCACCATGAGATTTTGGGTTTTAGTGCAGTATCTTGACAACTATTTGATAGATTGTCACAAAATTTGGTAAACACATTAATCACCCCCTCAGGATGAATTGTAATAACTTTTTTTTGATCCCTTAACATCCCATCATCATATCATCAACATTTTTATTTCTCCATTACTGTGGTTTATGACCAATTACCTGCAAAACTAATGACATTCCCATCAGCCTCAGTTGTGTTTAGTGCTAATTAGCAAATGTTAGCATGGTAACATGCTAAACTAAGATTGTGAACATGTTGAACATTATGCTTGCAACATATCAGCAAGTAGGTATTTTCATTGTGAGTAGGCTATGTTAGCATGCGACAGAGCTGCTAGCATCACCGTAGACTCTGTCTTTTTCAGCAGTGTTGCAGAATTTTAAGATCTCAGCAGTTAATTGGTGATATTGTTAATGATAAAAAATAATGGCCAAAACTTAAAAAAGAAAAAGAAAAGGAAAGACCCAAATTTTGATAAACTAGAATTATTCTTCAACAGTGCTTGACATCTGTAGCAGCAATGTTTTCCATAATAACTCCCCTCGAAATGAAGCCAATGGAGTGCTAAGAATAGAGTCCTAAGACCTGAAAATTCAAGTAAGTTTTTAGTTAGATGGCTGAAATAAGGTCTAACGTTTACACAAGCTTTTACGTGTAAAAAAGGCCGTTGCTAACAAGTGGCTAAATGAGACTACAAAACATCATCACGCTGACACGTCCACCTTTACATCCTCATGCGACTGTAGTGAAGTTCGTTTATAGCCTTACGTTAGCTTTTTACTTCTGGCGATTGCATTCACACTTCAAAAATCATAAAAATGGTGTTCATTTGTGAAGATTATCTTGCTGAACAAAACGTGTAAGTATCATAAACGTTTGTTTGCCACGGATGGAAATATCCCATTGGCTTTCTGTCGAGGGAACCAGGGCGATGCTAACTTCTTGGTTGGCCTACAAAAATACGTCATCCCTGCAGACCTCTGTGATGCCATGACCGTTATTGCTACTGTCACCTGACAGACTCCCACTTTACCCTCCTGAATGGTTCTATGCCCGTACATGTGACGGTGACTGCGTAGAGGTCTTCCGTTTACGAGCGAGTGTGTAAACCAGAGCCACTGAGGGCTCATTCTTCTGAGTAATCAATATCTCTTTCAAGCGTGACACCATCACTATGCACCCAAGCATCAAGTGGGGCAGTGGAGAGGGATGATGGGGGCCGCGGGCGTGTACTTTGTTAAGGGGTAAGCTGGGTGTGTGTGTGTGTGTGTGTGTGTCCAGAGAGAAATGAGAAGCTAAAAGTAGGTGATGGACTCGTGAAGGGAATACTTTCCTCTCGCCGTACCTAACACACCCACTGGGTGAGAGATGGGAGGACAGCTCTGACCTTCTACTGACCTGCGCTGCCCACCAGCCAATGACGCGTCGGTGCGCGCAGATGTGTGAACTTGTCAAAGTAGGATCATCTGTGTCCTTGAACATGTTTGGCAGGGCGATGTGTGCGTCTGCGTATATGTGTGTGTGATTGAGTGAGTGCCTTACTGAATTATAGAGTATGTTTGCTTTTTAACAGATCAGCAGAAGAGGTGATGCCACAGTCAATGTCACAGCCTTCATGCATAATTGCTCCACTTTGTCATTGCCAAGGGCTGGGCAGAGCCACATCTGATTGCTTCCCCATCTTTCCCCCCTTTTCTCCTTCGCTCACTGTCTTTCCCTCTCTCCCCCCTTCAGTCTTTATTCTCATTAGACTCATTAACTTATCCTGCAGAGACAGATAGAGCGAGACAGACAAAAGAGTGAGCGTATTGAATGTACTGGAGGCAAACGGAGCGGTCTAAAGGAGATTTGTGTTAAAGCTTTTTACCACACAATACAGTTGACGAGCCTCAGGTAAAGTATATATCACGGTGTAAACCAAGAATAGCTTCTTCAAGCTAAATGAGGCCTCCCGTAAAAGGGTAATGTGTGACACCATGTCTGGTACAACAGACCTGACGTGTTGGGAGTGTGTGAGCGCGTACATGCATCAGTGTGTTTCTTTGGGTGCACTGACCTGTTGGTGTGTGTGTGTGTGTGTGTGATGGTGGTAAGAAGACACCGAGCAGTAGAAAGCTTACCCTATCTGTGGTGCTGAGAGGTCACTCCGTTAGCCGCTGACTCACTGTCCGACGCTGGTTAAAAATTAATTGGAAAATACAGTTTGGAGAGCACTGCAACTTTCTGGACTGACATTTTTGTGGCGAGTGCTTCTATAAATATAATTTTTTTTTTCCCCACATGAAGTGTTATTTATCTTGCGTTCCTTCTCTTTGTAGATTACTGGTGATGTCGCTGATATTTTTTATGTAATCACATGCGTCATCTCTCAAGTTCAGGAACAAATAGACACATATTTTTAGCAGCTGTTAGTGATAAATTACATCAACAGCATCAGAAATGTTTTTCTCCATACACTAATTTTAACTTTCCTCTGGGTTTTGATGGGGTGTACGTTCATACAATTTTTGGGTATCTGTGCGCGCCGGCTCGTGTATTTTTGTGTCGGCATGACCCGGTGCTGAAAGGCCGGCAGTGAGTGAAGTTGCAGTGTCTCATGGTTAAATGATGGGCCCCTTCCGGGCACTCAGAGGGCTTTGAAACACTAAGTAATTGGTTTTCCTGGCAGAATGGGGCCACGACGCTTAGGGCCAGTGTGAACTCCACTGTAGCTCAGGTCTTGTCAGGGACACTAGCCTGCTAAACCTGGGGTAGAGGCTCACTAAACTATAGGCATAGAAAATGGGAATGTTCAGCACACATATTTCCCCTGAATATTGAGAGAAAAACGTTCAGAGGGAAATGCAGGCATGTTTTTGTTTATTAATAATCATTAAGTTATAGCATTTGCAATCTGTAGCCTACAACTTTTCTCTTCCAGTAGAACTTATTCCTCAAGGTCAGATTCCCAAAGTCACATCAAACCTCTAAATCCAGGCGATAATATGAGTCTCCTATTTTTGTCCCCCCTCACTTTTACAGTTTCTGTTTGATTTACACACTAAAATCTCTCTAAACGTTGTCCTCTGACTGAACAGCTGCCAAAATCTGAATGTGGATGTGTTCTTCTTAGTCAGCTTCAGTTATTACCATGACAAAAGAAATACGCTTAGCCAAGTAGCAGCAAGTGATTTGCACACCAGGCTGGGCTATTTAAAGAGATTGTTGGGGACATATGCGGCCTGAGAAGAAGACCTGCCAACCCTGTCTCCTACAAAATTACGTTCCCATACAACTAAACTGCATTCTCAATTACGTTTCGGTGGGAATTTATTTTCGGATTACGGTTGCACTTTTATACACCTGGCTAACATTGTAAATTGCAAAAAAACTAAGCGCATCAGAACCACTTCATTAGGTTTAGGCAACGCATTTTCATAAAACGGGTCGGTTTGTATGATATCTTACGAAAGAGTTATTTTTGTTTTTTTCTTTGGTTTTCCTATAAATGTCCAGCAACACCTGTCTGTTTCCGCTCTTTACATGCATACAATCTTTTCAATATAAACTTCCATCTTCACAAGAAACAACTTGGATAGGTTTAGGCAACAAAACTACTTAGTTAGGTTTAGGAAAAGATCGACTTGGTTGAGTTTAGGCAACAAAACTACTTAAAAAGGTTTAGGAACAGATTGTGGTTTGGGTTAAAATAATTCAGGAAGTGGCGTTACTTAAGTACATAAGTTACGTGACAAATAAATCAACGTTGACTTCTAGTTTCACACGGGACACAAACGCAGGTCTCAAGTCTGGTATTTTTTGACCCACCCATCCACCCCAACCTCCTCCCCACTGTTCTTTATACTTCCTGGTTCACGATAACGGGAATTACACATGAATTGATTTTGTGGTGTATATACGTATTACAGTGCATTACTTAGCTACGAACAGTGTATGAGAACGGCCTGCTTTAGGCAACAAAACAACTTGGTGAGGTTTAGTAAAAAAAAACATCACGATTAAAATAAGTGAACATTGACTTTTAGTTTCCCATGGGACTCAAACACCGGTCTTCTGGGCGAAAGTCGGGTGTTTGTTGACCCATCAACCACCGTCTCCATATGCGGACTTCCGTGTCTACTATCATTACAAACATATTTGTGAGACGTCAAAACGAACGTAATCCGCGACAACATATGTATCCCTCAAAACGTAATTCACAATGTAGTTGCGTTGTATGGGGACAAAGCTGGACCTGCAGAAACTGACTACTCGGGGCTAAAAGACCTAAGTTCCACCCCCTTCTCTGCAGGTTTATGGGTTTAAAAAAATATTTGGACGCTTGAATTGAGCATCAATCACAGTGTCCTTTGCAGTGAAGATAAAAATAGAGCGAAAATGATTTATTTATCATAAAGTGTCAGGTTGCTATGAAGAAAAGCCTGACTTTAAGTGCTTTTTATTTACATAGCCTAGCATTTCAATATGTTTTCATGAGCTAACATTATTATGAAATTACCATGAAAGCAACCTACATCCTTATACGGTTCTCAGCAATATGTCGGATGTGAAAACATGAAGGACGTGTGGCGTCCAGCATCCTGTGTGCCTCACTATTGCAAGAGAATTGGACTGTAACGTGATAAATGCACACCCGCGGCATGAATGATTGTCGAGAATATCATTTAGGCTATCACATGCATGTGCAGGAACGTGAATTCATGCGCCTGCAACACAGTCTGCTCAATCACTCATTGTTTGTCCCTGAAAAGTCACAGTCCAGCAGTCTTCTCTGTCCTTCACTGTGATAAACACACATGTACTGTACTCACACAGGTCTCCCTGTGGATAAATTACCCCATATTTGTGTGTGTGTGTCTACATACATGTTCATATCTGTGTGTTTAGTGTGCGACTGCAGAGAAACTGGCTGGTTGCTGCGCAGGCTTGGCCGGCCTCAGGCACAGGAAAATCTTTATATATATCGGCCTACATGCCACTTGCTCTTCTGGGAGACTGTCGAGAGCAAATGTTTGAGACTGATTGTTGATAGTTTTGGGGAAAAGATGTGGCTGTGACTGAGGAATATACTGTATGATTTCTCTTTTTTTTTGTAATGCTATCATCTTTATAGTGTTTTGTTTCCATATGCCTCCTCTCTGTACATTCCTACTTCACTGTAATGAATCCCTTTCCTTTCATTTAGTCATATTCAATAGTCTTATTGTTCACCAGAACCTGAAATATCCTCCACATGTTTTGCAAAAAGCTCTACCATGTATTTTCTCTCAAAGGTTGAACAAAAGTCGCCACAAAAAGCTGTAATCTCCATTTATACCATCTGCTGACCAAAAAAAGATAAAATGTTATTTTATTTTTTTGTTTGGTTCCAAGCTGTTTCTTCCAGCAGTGCAACAGAGATGCCTACTCACTGGCTCAATGTGTGTATGAAAAAGTTATCAATTCGAATTGGTAAAACTCACAGGCATGTAATGAAAACAAATAGCTCACAGGTACACATCTCTGTGCTCTAAAGCTACAAATAATATCTTTGGGGGAAAAAAATCGATACAGTACAATATCACGATAGTTTACGTGGCAGTATTGTATCGATACACGAACATGAGGTATCAAACTTTTATTATCCCACGGGCCCAGTCGCCATTCTGTCTTTCAGAGGTTGTAGCGGACTCAGTCTTAAAGCTAGAGTGAAGATACTGGGTATCATACAAATCTAGAAAACTAAGGAATCCATTGGTGCCAATGCCAACATCACATGTCATGATAGCTTGTTGGGAAGAACAGAATAACGCTCCAAAGTTACGCTAAATTTTGGTGGAAAAACTGGCATGGTCAAGGTCCCTTGACCTCAAGATATGTGAATGAAAACTCAGAGATAAACAGAGTGAAAACAGATGCATCATTTGCAGTTCAATAAAGGTAATAAATCGTAATATATCTTATCACAATACTCGCAGTAATATCGTATCGTGACTTAAGTATCGTGTCAATATCGTATCGTGGAGCCTCGGGTGATTCCCACCCCTAACAAATAACCATTGAAAATATTTTTGGATAATGGAAATGTGTTTTCTCTTCTAAAGATACCAATAGTACAATCATGTTAACCCATTGCTACATGAAAGTTAATTATAATGCCCTTAGAACACTTTGTGTGCCTTACAGTTTTAGAATTAACACTATTCTAATATTCTTGACCCTAAAGACAAGTTTTATTTATGTAATTTAATTATCTTTTTTAATTTGGTGTAATGTGGCACTTGAGACTCTGCCAGAGGATTGCACTGTATTTACTATTAATGTGTGGAAAAAATGTTCTTGATGAAGCAGAATATTCATGGAGGTTGACATTAATTCACGTTCTGTACATTAATTCAGCAAAAAATTCTTTCATATATTTACTTAGCGAAGCATTAAAGGGGACTTATTGTGCTTTTGTGCTTTTTCCCTTACCTTTAGTGAGTTATACAGTTTTTTTATGCAATGGGAGTTACTCTCCCCTACAGAATCACTGCTCCTGAACCGCCTGAAACGCCTTGCTTAAAGTCCCGCCTTTTCTTCCATAATGTGGTGATGTCACCAAGTAACACATTTGCATAATACCTGCCTAGTGGCTAGTTTGGCACACCCTCAAACAAAGCTAGTTAGAGTGGAGCTTGAGGTTAGTCCGAAGAGTTTGGTTCGGTTGACCAGTCACAACGGAGTGGGCCAGCTGACCAATCAGAGCAGACAGAGGGTGTAAAGTGATGCTGCAGCACAGCAGGTATGAGAAAATATAGCGTTTTTTTTAACATTAATGCATGTTAACATGTTCTAGTAGAAACCCCAAATACAAGTATGCACCTGAAAATAAACATTATATGGCCTCTTTAAATATGGCCAGATTTTGCAAGTTTCCCAGTAAACTTCTGCAAAGGGTAAGTCAGCCTGTTGCTGCAAGTCACCTTCAAATCTTTGACAGCGGCGAGCCGCGAGGACCGACCCTGTGACCTCGGACACTTACAAACCTGGATGTGACTATTTTCTCAACCAAGTGTTTGCGTAGTCTCCTCTAAAGGACGCCAGTACCTTTTTTTAATAAAAAAAAAGTTTCCTTCTTGACTTTCAGGGCTTGTGTCCTCATGGGACCTCTGTCAAGATCTCACTTTGAAGCATTCTTTCAGGACGTCTGAGGTCTTGCCAAAGTTGATGCAGCGTTTTGCGCTGGTGTCAGGACTCGGTTTGATCCATAGCATCACGGACCGCAGGTGTCCAAAAAGCTCAAGACTCTTAGAAGAGTTTGCCATTTAATCTGCAACATTTATTACAACATTTCTCCTCCTCTTCACTGTTAGTACCATCCAGTTTTCTGGGCCAAAAAATACATATACAGTATACGAAGGCATGTGAATAATGTTTTACACTAGTCTGTTTGCAGTGAAGGTGTGAATTAGTTTTTCTGCATCACTCCGGGTCAAGAAGGGTTAAAATTTCTGTCTCAAATGGAAGCAAATCCCAAGGGTTTCCTTATAAGCTCTACATACTCAGCTGTATGTTTTCCTTTAAAGTGCAACCTTTAAGTTAAATTCCGCGGTGACAAGGCCTGCGATGCCAAACATCGATGTCATGAATCTGTTTGACCGTAGATCACCAGCCAGACAAATATCCCAAGCACTTTGATTCTGCCTCCTCAGATGATTTTTTTAGAGTTAAATTTGCTGAGGGATGAGCTCCTCCTGGCTCAGGGCTTCTCCTGGTGGGAATGTTTGAGCGGCGCTGTGCCAGGCTCTGAGTTTTGTGAAAATCCTTGTTTTCCACAGTGGATAGAAATAGGAGGCCTCTGGCAATGTAGGGGGCAATGCTGTCAGTTCAGCTTGACGCCTGTCAGATGTCACCCGTTTAGAGCTCGAGGAGGAGGAAGAAGAGGAGGTGCTACAACAAGCTGCTTGGGTTGGATGGCTGCTTTACTCCTGACCACAAACTGGAGCCACCTTTTATTTTAGATTCCCAAATTACATTTAGGACACCAAACATGCATTTCAAAGTCCAAGGTCATACACATGAAGCAGAACAACAATTTAAATTTAATTCAAATTCCAGTAGCTACTCACAATACGCGTCATAACACCATTGTCAAACATTGCACTTAATCTGTGTGCTTTTAAACGCCCTTGGGTCAGCTAGTGTCAAACTAAAACTTTGTTTATACTCGCGCACGACACGTGGCACGGGCCTCC
>CAKALG010044886.1:0-13244 GCA_916700815.1 Helicolenus hilgendorfi
GGCAGCCTGAAGATCCACCTGAGGACTCACTCTGGGGAGAAGCCGTACACCTGCAATCAGTGCACCGCCAGCTTCAACAACCCCAGCAACCTGCGCAGGCACATGATCACACACAATACTAACGGAGTGCTCCTCTGACCATGAAAGATTTTAAGACTTAAACGTGGAATTTTACATTTTTCAGCATGTTACTTTTACCGACGCAGTGTGTGTTTGGGGGATATGTGTTTCCTGTGGCAGTGACTCATGTTCTTGTCCTTTGTATTTTGTGTAGTTTTGCACACTGCACAAGAAGGAACTTGCCATGGGTGAAATGTAGTTGACAAACTAAAAGTACAACAATATATATCTTGACAACTTCCCAGTAAAATCAATGAACTGTGGCACAAACAAACATGAACATAACATCTTTTCAATTCTAGAAAAACAGGCAACAGGAAAACAACCTTCAAAACTAAAATGCCTTTTTTTATTTATCTTTTCTTTTTTTTATACTGTCTGAAAAGCAGACAAACTTATGCCTTATTCAT
Source organism: Helicolenus hilgendorfi (assembly GCA_916700815.1). Lineage (NCBI taxonomy): Eukaryota > Metazoa > Chordata > Actinopteri > Perciformes > Sebastidae > Helicolenus > Helicolenus hilgendorfi. The sequence continues at coordinate 531 of CAKALG010044886.1, forward strand.
CATTCATCATTCAAGGAAAATATACCTTAACTTAATTCAAATTTGATAATATGACCTACTGGGATTTTCAAACCGCAGTAGGCACAATATTTATTAAAGGCGAAATGTCCTGGCCTACACATCATATTCTACGCACTACTACAGAAAACCTTTTTGTCTGGTAAAAAAAAATTGCGCAGCCCTACCTGACACGACCAACTGTAGCTCAGTACTAGATATGTAATCATTCAATGTGTAAATTACGCCCGTTATTAGAGACCCTCGCAGTTCCTGTCCTGACTTTTCTGACAGCATGTGAACTGTAACCATCGTGAACATTTCACGTTGTTACAGGAGGAAACCATGTGCACAACCACGTGATGGCTAAATGTGCAACAGATGCAGATTTGGATGCTAAAATGGACATTGAAATAAAAAAAGAAACATACAGTTATTGATGAGTGCTATGGATAAAATATATTGTGTTATATCACAATATCTGTATGTATTGTGATATAGTAGATACTCAAGAAAAAGAGTTTATCTATAACCCACTTGAAGGTATCTCATTGACACAACAGCCCTGTCAGTCCAGTATCACCATAAGGCAGGGCCTAATGCAGATAATAAAGGGATCACATTTTGTAACTGGTCTGGAAAAATCCAGTTATGATATGGTTCATACATTCCTATTTCTAGTAAGTAAGTAAGTAAGTAAACCTTTATTTATATAGCACCTTTTTAAACACAGGTTACAAAGTGCTTCACAATAACATCAGTAAAACATAATACCGAGCGCATACCAGAAAAATACATACAAAGGTAATGCAATTAAGAACAGAAAACATACAGCAACTAGTTACCACACATATCAATCAGTATATAATGCCACAACGCCAAGCCCTAGTCACATAAAAATGTAACCAGAATGCTAATTTAAAGTGTTTTAAACTGAAATCCCCACTTGGATTCATTAATCTGAACATTATAATTTATAGAAGTTAGAAAGGTTTGGTTTACTGTATAGAAAGTTGCATACAAGGAGAGAGACATGTACTCGTCTTTTATTTGTATGTGTGTGTTTTTAATATAAAAAGCAAACTACCTCCACTGTTGTCTCTGTTACTGCTCTCTTTCCCTCTTTTTGTACTTCCCATGTACTTTCAGACTGGGCAATAATGAATTCAGTGTGTATTTGTAATCTGGGATATGCAATTGTGAATAATAAATATAGATTTGTTTACCCGTTTTCAACGTCTGACAAGTCACTTGTCATTTTACACCTCTAGGGTGCAGCATTGTCTGTGTTCCCGGTGATACTGTGACTCAGGTTTACTCACACTGTAGCACTGTGTGGGGGGCACTCATAAGGAAACTAGGGGAAATTCCTCACATTGTTCCTCTTTCCACCCTTCCCACATTGAAGTATTGTTTATCAGATTCAGGATCCCACTTGTTTGGCTTTGGTTTGACCCAAAGATCTATAAAGTCAGAAATAAATCACGCAATAGAGACAGGACTAAAAGTGTGATTATTACTGCAATATCAAGAGAAAACATTAACACTTAAATAACAGTTATTTAGTGATCCCTAAATAGTTTAGTTTAGTCAAGCATGACTCATATAAAGTCAAGTGATTGCAGAACTCAATCTATTTACTGATCAGCCACATGTGGAGGATGTGATGATGGTCAAAGGGTAGTGGGTTTTATGTGCCAATAGTTTTATCGTGTTGGCGTGGAATGCTGTTGTTGAACTTCCCCAAGAAATGCAGCTTCCTCTCAGGCCATTGTTCTTGAGCAATCAATGAAATGACATCAGTGTGTGTGTATATGTGAGGGAGAGAAGGGGAGTTGACAGACGGAAATGAATGGGAGGAGAGAGGAGGCAGTGGGAGGTAGCCTATTTCTCCTGCTACTGCAGCAGGATGTAAATCCTCCTGCTCCTCTTTTATACTCATATGATAACCGAGTATCACAGAGACAGGTGGAGACTGAGCAACATTTCCTTCTATGATGTAGCACATGTGAAGAAATTAGGAAAAAATTCTTTACAAAAATGAAATGTAATCTCCCAAGATTTTGATTCCCTCTTTGACAAAAATAAAATAAAACATCTACTTGGAGAAAATAGTGTCATCGCCATAGAAGCTGCAGGATATGTCAGTGCATGTCACAGCCTAAGAGACAACAACAACACATAATAGATGTAACTCACACTCTGCCTTTTATTTACTCCTCTACTTCATGTTTTTTTTTTTTTACATTTATCTATTGATATTGCAATATATTGTTATTAATTGTTTTTTTTATTTATGTTTGTTTTATTGACACAACAAAATTATTTCTTTATTGATTTCTTCCATTTACATGCATGTTCTGTTTATATCTATATATTGTAATTTGCTTAAAGGGACTGTTTGTAACTTCTTACATGTAAACAAGCATTTCTGAATTTTACAAACAGTCCCTTTAATGAATTGTATATATGTATATATATGTTTTTGTATTTTATTTTGTTCTTTTTTTAATTTATTATTGAATTGAAGCTTTGGCAATATTGTCATGCCAATAAAAGCATATTGAATTGATTGCTCATGTCAGTCCGTTGTGTGTGTTTTACCTTTTTATTCCCAGTCTTGCCTGTCTGTCTAGAAACGTGTTAGACAAACACCTGTATGAGATGAGGAATTGTGAGTGCGCCGTGTTTACGGTAAAGTAGATCCCGCCCTCCTCTCTCTCTCCCTGATAGAAACCCTCCGTGATGTCGCTTCGTCTTTAACGAGCTTGACCCAGAACCGAGAGGAGAGGAAAGGAGGGGGAAAAGAGGGGAGAAAACACTCACTAAAACACGGAATAGTCTGGAAGGTGGTCGGCACAGGTTTCCACTAGCAAGGTGAGTCAATTCATGGTTGATATATAGCGGTGGACCGCGGTGTTTTCTTCCCACAGATAGTGGGTGCACTGCAGCGTTGGCAAAAGGAGTGGTCACATCACCATCGACAGATCAGGCAACACGACTCCTTCACAGGCTAATGCTAAGCTAACGGTTTAAAAAGTTCTCACCGTGACCGTTGGCCGTTCTAACCGTTAGAACACATTCAAACGGAGCCAACGGCTACAAACGGTTAAATAACGGCTGAGCTAGTTTAAAAATGTTGCTTAGCTACCTAGCTCAACACACGCGGCTACATATCTGTGTTTGCTATGCTAACGCTAGTCTGTCTGTTTGGCACGGCTCTCTCTCTCTCTCTCTCAGTCGGGTTATTGTGATGCTAACGTAGCAAGACAAGCTAAACCAGGTCATACTGGGTGCTGCTGAGAGAGCATTTTCTAGACCAACTGGGCTGATTTGATCTCAAACGTTCAGTCATTTATCTGTTAGCATTAGTTAGCGCTCACTATGCTGAAAGTCTTTTGTTCGTGAGAGTCGTTTTTATTGTTGCTGCCTCTGTGTGTGTTTTTTAGCTAACGCTGCCCTAGATTGGTGTGTTACGTTGGCAAATCAATTCACGGCAGTCTGGTGTTTTTGCTAGGTTAGGTTAGGGGACATGCTAACGTTAGCTAGCTGGTAGCTGCTCCAGGAGGTGAAGGTTTGGACTTCCAACACTTGGGAATATGAAGTGACCATGACAACGGGACTGCGACTATAGATAGATAGAAACTATAGATAGATAAATAGAAAGATAGATAGAAACTATAGATAAATAGATACTATAGATAGACAGATACTATAGAAAGATAGATAGAATCTATACATAGATAGATACTATAAATAGGTAGAAACTATAGAGAGATAGGTAGAAACTATAGATAGATAGTAACTATTGAAAGATAGATAGAAACTATAGATAAATAGATACCATAGATAGATAGATACTATAGATAGGTAGATAGAAACTATAGAAAGATAGATAGAAACTATAGATAGATAGATACTAAAGATAGATAGATACTATAGATAGGTAGAAACTATAGAAAGATAGATAGATAGAAAGATGGATAGATAGAAACTATAGATAGATAGAAACTATAGAAAGATAGATGGAAACTATAGATAGATAGCAAGATAGATAGATGGAAACTATAGATAGAAAGAAAGATAGATAGAAACTATAGATAGATAGAAAGATAGATAGCAACTATAGAAACTATAGATGATAGAAATTATAGATAGATAGATAAATAGATAGAAACTAGATAGATAGATAAAAACTATAGATAGATAGATATAAACTATAGATAGATAGAAAGATAGCTAGATATAAACTATAGAAAGATAGATAGACACTATAGATAGATAGAAACGATATAGATAGATACTATAGCTAGATATAAACTTTATTGATAGGTAGATAGATATATACTATAGATGGATTCTATAGATAGATAGATACTATAAATAGATAGATAGATAGATAATATAGTTAGTTAGTAACTGTATTGATCCCAAGAGGAAATTCAAGTTTCCAGCATCACAGTTCCATAGTGCAAAACATGTTAGTAAAAAGTTAGTAGTACAAAGTACAAAAAAATATACAAGATATAAAAAAAAAATACAAGGAGATAAAGAAAACTGTTAAAACTGAATATAGTGCAGGGTAACAACTGTGATACACGACTATGAAAACAAGTGTGCAGAAGTATTTTGGAAGCAGACAGTTTTACCAGTTTAAGCAGAGATCTACTTATCATTGGTTAAAAAAAAAAAGACCCCGAGAGAAGAGTGGTTTAAGGTAATTGGAAACCTCTTAACTTGTTTGACAATTAAACGTTGAGCTTGTTTTGTGTATTTGAGTCTTGTCTAAAGGGTGGTGGTCCTCCAGTTATATAGTCTGTCACACACGGGCTGGGATGTTAAAGTTTGTCCGCCTGTGAACCTGTTGGGTGGGTCCTGTGTGAACTTGTTGTGGAAGGAAAATGCCAGGGTGGGGATAACTGTCAGCTTGAGAGTGTGAACAAATAAACTAGTTTTTTCCCTTGTAAACATTAGTTTATTAGTGCCAGGATGATACACCTATCTCCCGATTCAATACTTGAGTGCCAATTCGATATGTGTTGCGATTCAATATTTAGATTTATTGCGATTTTTATTAACTTTTTTAACACTAGACCATATGAAAAAGTTAAATCATACACTTCTAGGGACTTTTACGTTTTGATTTTCAGCATGTATGTAGTCCGAGATGTCCTGAAGTCTAATATATCAGTCATTGTCAGGATTTATTTTTTTCCAGCAACTCAAAAAACAAAGAATAAAGACATTTTCCACATTTAGTGGTATTTTCTTTTTGATTTAAGATAAGATATTCCTTTTATTAGTCCCACAGTGGGGACATTTGCAGTGTACAGCAGCAAAGGGGATGGTGCAAAAAACAAGATGCATCAGCTAACACAGTAAAAACGAGCTAAACAAAGTGTAACAAAATATGAACCATTTAAATAGAAGGAAGTATAAAAATAGGAACAGTATTGACAATAAACAGACTATTAACACAATTGCACAGTGGAAAATGATATTGCACAGTGAGAATGAAATGAAATTCCACCTGAAAATATCAGGTTATTGTCGGGTTTTTGGTGTGTTAGTGGTCTACTGGGAGACATGTAATGTTTTATACTTCTGGTGTAATGTTTTATACTTCTGGTGGATATAATCCAATTAATCTTCTAGGGACTTTTACGTTTGATTTTCAGCATGTATATAGTCAGAGATGCCCTGAATATAGAGTTGTAGCGTCGGCCGATATAGCCATGACTGGGTCAGGGCTGTAGTTGATTTAATGTGCTGCAGGTGCCACCACTAATAACACCATGTGTGCCTCTCCTGACTACTTGTCTCTTAAGTCGTTGTTTGATTGTTGATGGATGCTCCCAACGGTGACTGCGATTGTGTCTGCCCTCTTAAGGTGTGCAGGTTAATCCACAAAGGGCCTAACCTGTGTGCGTCTACGTTTGTGCACGCACATTAACATCGTGTGTGTATGTGTTAGGAGGTAAGTGGATTAGCGGGCTGAAGCTTCAATCCCATTACAAGCCAAGCTCAGCTTAAACCAGCGCCGGTGGCATCACACTGACTAACTGCGGTGTCCGTTACCTCGAGATGCGTGAGCAGATGTTCTTTTTGACTGTGAATGTGTTGTTTCACTGTGAGTTTTTGCTGCTGACGGCAGGTGTAGGCGCTTATTAAATTAACCAGAGTTTCATTAAGTCGACAGAGGCTGCATTGTGGGTTTACATGTGTGTATGGTCACAGATGTCTTCTGACAAGGGGTGAGTGAGTCATGCTGACTGATGGCTGCAGAATCAGATGGAGATATGTGACTCGTGGTGTGTCAGGGCTGGATCAGATGTGTTGAGGGGTGTGTGTATGTTGTTGACCTTAAGGCACTGTGCCTGACATCTTGACCATTTGTTGGCGTCATGTTTAGGAAAGCAAAACAAACCTTTCTTTGTGCACACTTGTTCCCTCACTCCTTTTTAAAGCTTTAAAAACCATTGTCCTTTGTTGCTGATTGTAACTTTTAATGTACATTTGTAGCGAATGAAGGCTCAGGATCAGCATGTATGAAAAATGGTTCAATGGTTTCTTCGCGATTTTCTATTCTTTTGCTGCCTTTCTTTTTTTTTTCTTGGAGTATTCTACCTGGTTATAATTTATTTTAGGTAAAAAACTAGCAAAGCTGAACCACCAGAGTGATTTCTTCTCCAATGCGGGCAGACTAGAGCTGACGTAACGAAAAAACTAGGCTGTCAGATGTTCACAGATGGCCCAAAACTGTCCGATGGCCGACCATCGGCTTGGTCTGTCTGGGCCTTTGAGGATTATTTTCATTATCGATTACTGTGCAGGTTACATTCTTGTAAGAAAATAGTGAAAACATGCAATTTCCCAGAGCCCAAGGTGATGCCTTGCTTGTTTTATTTCAATAAACAACCCAAAACCCAAAGATAACCAATCATAGAGGAGTAAGAAAAAATACAAATATTCATATTTGAGACATTGGAACCAGTGAATATTTTATATTTTTACTTATACAAATGAATTGTATGATTAATCAGTATTCAAAATAGATTTGACCTGTCAATCCACAAATTGTTTCAGCTCCTTTTTAAAAAAGAAAGTGAGGAGTCAGCGGTTAGACTACAGGAACAAACCAAAATAGAATACCTTATTACAGAAAAAGATATGAAACTGTGATGATTCGATAACACAGGTTCACAAAGGTTGCTTCTGATTCTTGGTCATGAAAGCAGAACCGAATGCAGTCGATGCAGAACAATATTAGCAAAATGGGAAGTGGGTTTGTGGTCGTGTGATCAACGTATTGACCGGTGGGGATTTTCACCGCGAAAACTTCCCTCACCCATCAGTAGGTGGTTTATCAGAGTGTACATCCTATAGGCTCTCGTGGTTTTGTGTCCAAGCAGCTCTGTTGAGGAAAATGTTTTTTCGGTGAGCTTAAGTAGCCGCCGCCGCGTCCCTTTACTCATCTCTGATATCGAATCCATAACATCCTGTTTCTCAGGAAGTGGGTTGGAGGGGAAAGGGGAGGGGAGTGGCAGTGGATTGTTTTCATTGTTCAACGAAACTCACCGCTGACTTTTTCAAGGCCAAAACTAACAGCTGTGCAGGGAGGAAGACGAGTGGAGAACAGAAGTCATGAGTGGGTTAAGAGCGACGTTAACTCGACCCCCTCCAGACACAGATGCACTCCAATGTGTCCAATAATATCCTCCTCGCTCTCCCGACTCTTTTGACACTTGCGTTCATGCTCTCGGTTGCACAAACTTCTTATTGTTCGTCCAACCTCCCGGACTGACAGCTGCAAATTCCCTCCTCCTCAGACTGCGGTTAAAACACATACACACACACATACACACACACACACTTACTTGGAATCGCATTCCCAAGTACACTTGCCAAGAAATATCAATCACAGTTTATAATTCATCTTGCATGAATGACAGTTGCGGTCATTAGTGAAATACTATAGCGTGTAGCATGTTAATGATGATTATTTGCTCCACATAAGATGAGATGTGGAGCGAGGCAGTTGTTTACGTTTGGCATTACATTATGGAAAGATGCCAGATGGAGAGAGATTGAAATAAATAGCAGGGCTGCACAATTATATTCGTATATTTATCGCGCTCACGGTTTTGGCTTCCCACAATTGAATGAACATGATCAACAACGTTTTTAAAATGTGTGTTCCGCTCATATAAAACACATTTTTTGATGCAGAGATTTGTTGATTTGCAGGAATGTAGCACAAATTGAAAGTGTAAGCAGTGCTCTGTTGATTTAATGTTGGTTACAAAAAACAGCTTTATTTTGCTTCTGGTAGATGTACTGTGAATGAGAAGGTTCAGGTGACTTTATTTGTACCCGTAGGTAGATTTTGTTTTGCAGCAAAAATAGAGGATGACATCCGTATTGACAATGAGGTAGAGCACAGACAAGAGACAGACATGACAAAGGGTACTCAAAGGACTTACTGGAATCAGGACCCAGTCAAAAAGAGAAGGCCACAAGAACAATATAAAAAAACTACTGAAATATCAGGACATAGAAGACACAATAAAAAGAGAAAAGGGGGATACACTTCCATAAATAATGTGCAAAAGCTGCTAGGACTTATTTAAATGAACAATTGCTGCTGGGACAAAGGGCCGGTCTTATTTGTAGGGCTGTCCTCGACCAAAGAAAATAGATTAATTGATTTAATCAACGGATCTGTGAAGTGAGTTTCTCCACAAAGAATCACACAAAATCACCACTTTAAATCCGTCGGTTTACCAGATGTGCTCTTAAGTTTCTTGGAAATAAGTCATTCAGCATAAAAAAAAATGACTAATAAACTAAAGAAATCTTAGACTAAGACCAGCACAACTGATTAGTCAACTAGTCGACTAAGAGTGGACAGCCCTTCCTATTTTGATGTACAAATTTAGCAGGAATGTCTCACAACATGGATGTGAACTCATTGATTAAAATAATAATAATGATTATCATTTTGCCCATAGTCGTGCAGCCCTAATAAATAGTTTTGTATTTCCCTGTTTGGGGTAATTGCGACTGGTGAAGTTGCCTTAAAACGATGCGGTAAACACAGATCTCCAAAAGATTTACAGTGGATGAGTGGGTGGGCTGCTGTGCTGAATTGGCAGGAGACAATGCTAGGAATGCAAGATTAGCCCTTTTATCTTTTATTCAGCACTCCTTTCCTTATCTCTACCCCCTCTTTCGCTCCAGCTTCTCCTTCTTTCTGTGTTTTCCCTGCCCGTCTTTCGGCTTGTTTTATTTGTTTGCAGCTCTCTCTTACTCTGTTCATGTCTGTCTGTTTGTAGTGGATAACATCAGCTCTGTCCTGGCTATGACCATATATAGGCATGTGTGGTACAGGACAGCGGTGTGTGATTCGCTCAGGTGGGAGGTTATATAGCTCTGGGGCGCCACAGCCACTAAGCAAAGGATAGTGTGAGTGTGTGTGTGTGTGTGTGTGTGTGTGTATGTGACATCATGCCTTCCTCTCAGGGAACTTTATCCCACATGCAAATCCTAGTTTTGGTTCTGACAAAATTCCTTTGTCTTGTGAAATAACCTTCAGCCACTCCTTGTTTTCTCATCAGTCCATCCCCCTTTCCACCCTTTTTTTTCCCACACTGAGCACACCCCAAGCCAAACGTCCTATAGCCTACGTGCGTGTATATGTGTCATTCATTTGACACATATACAGGAACAGACGCAGTTTCTCCAGGCTTCATTTTACCAGCTAAATGGTGTCGTAATAGTCCGTCTATCAGGCAGTGATATCCCCGTGTCTGTTTTTCTTTTTCCGTCTTTGCATAATCTGATACAGGTGAAACTGTGAGTCATCTGTCTCCATCTCTCCACTTGAACTCCACTACACCTTGTTAACGCTCTACCTGTCGTGCACGCAAACACCTGCTGCCTGAAATGTAAATGCAGGTTCCCTGTTTGTCGCCTCAAATGGCTGTGGACTTGCACCCAGAGGAGTGTGTCTGTGCATGTTAGCAAGACAGGAGGGAGGCTCTGGGAAACTGAAATTCGGTCGCCCCTCCTCTACCTTGTCCGACCGGTCATGCAGGTGTGTGTCTATGTGGGTGGCGATGCCTGTGTTTATTCACCTTTTCAAACCACGGCTGATGGGTGCTTGGTTGCTGCAGCAGAGGGTGTATCAACAGATAAAGAGGATCTGAGTCTCCACTTGTTTGGCTCCGCTATAACAATGTCTGTTTCTCAGAGCACGGCCAAGACAACAAAGAGGACGTAGGGGGAGGGATACAAGGCGGCAAGTTGAGAGAACAAGAGTAGCAGACTGACAGAGTTGGGCTAGAAGTAGATGAAGACTGATTAGAGAAGAAAGGCTGGAAGAGAAACTAAAAAAAAAAAAAAGGGCAAGGTTAAGAAGGAGACTGAGTTGATAAGAAAACATGTGGTTCTTGAAGGATGTTACTTTCTCTTTATGCTGACGGTGGATGTTCCGCGGCCCAGAAAGAGCTGCAGGTTCGTCAGCTTCTCACAGCTTGCAGCCGTAAGGCCGAATGTTGAGTAAACACAGGGTGTGTCTAAAGGCTGAAGCTACTGTATGTCTCCGTCTCTCGCCGTGTTTTTTTTCTGTTCACAGAGCAAACGCAACTCCCGTTGACACACTTGTACGGTATTCTCACTATGTTGCTGTTTTTCAAACCGAGGTGTCTTCATTCTTCTTCACTTAAAACATTTCTCCCTCTTTTCTCCTTATTATTCTCCTCCGCCTTCCCTCTCTCTTTCTCTCTCTGCAGTCCATTCCTCCCTGTTTCTGGGCTTGGTGGTTCGGTGACCTTCTACCCATGAGCAACTAGAGCTCAACCTCTGACCTTGGCGTGATCTCTCACATCTTCTACCAAACCACGCCCCCACAGGTGAAGGTGTGTATTTCTGATTTTCTCTGAAATGAGTGTGTTTGTGCTGCTTGAATTGAATGTGATGTGCTGTGGTGTTAATCTTCCTCCGGCTTCTCTTCATGTGAAACAAGCCTCATCCTCTTTTGTTTGACAGGGTTTTTTTTGTACACTATAGCGCTCTGTATCACCATAAATTAGTGGTTTCATTTTCAATTCATGATATGTAAGTATGGAAAATCCACCTAAACATGTCCCCCATGCCCTTTATAAACCACATTAACCATGAAATAAACATTTATATGCAAGTGAAACACCCCATATTCTTCTAAAAGCTGCTTCCTTTTTAAAAGGAAGTTTGCTTGTAGCGTTCCGGGAATACTTCAATGCTGTTTTTTTTTTTTGCAAAATCTACACCCTGCAGAGGATATATCTAAAAATCTCCCTTTGTCTGCCGTTTGTATTTAAGAAGGGTATTTTCCAGTGTGGTGTATGAGAGGGTGAAAAGCCCAGAGGACTCCACCATGCATGTATGCATGCCTTAAGTGGCAATAACGTTATTGATGTGCATGCAGGGGACGGTGATATTGACCAATGTAATGTTACAATAACTACCTCCATATTATCATGATCAATATGTTGCAATATTAATGATCAATGCAATAGCCAGGGTTTTAAAGACTCCCCTCCCTCCATCATCACTACCCCTCCTCCTGCAGCGTTTGTCTCGTATTGTGTCTGAAATTTACAGCATCGTGTGTGAATTAAGCTTTTAATGAAGTAGTTTATTATTATTCTGTGTTTTCCTTTCACATAGCGCCACGCTGGAATGATTTCACTGTTGCTCTTACAGTTGGCAGTGATGCATTTAACGCACGTCTTGTGATCTAGGTTTCTTCAGTTCTGACAGTATTCCTGAAGGAAGCTTGAAATTTGAGCAAGTCAGCCACCTTTTAAATCTGTGTAGTGTGTGTGTGTGTGTGTGGGGGGGGTGGAGGTTTGATCTTTAATGAATGAGTCATTACACCATGACAGGCTTTCCAAAGTAGTAGACGTTGTACAGAGGAGCCCAGTTTCCTTCAGAAACATGTCTTTACAGTTACGATTGCTGTTCTTTTAATTATTGACTTCAAAAGAAGTGTTGTGCAATGCCTACGATGCCGATTCCAAGAAGTCACCTCAGTCACCAAAGAAATCAGATAATTACCGTAAATTCCGGACTATTAAGCGCACCTGAATATAAGCCGCACCAACTACATTTAAAAAGAAAAAAAAATTGTACATATATAAGCCGCACTTGTCTATAAGCTGCAGGTGTCCACGTTGTAACATGAGATATTTACACAGAAAGATGGTACAAATAAAGTTTAAAAAAAAAAATTTAATTAACGAAATGCTTGTTTTCTGAACAATGCCTGTAACACGGCAGTTACACAGCAGTATCACGGCAGTAAAACGACAGTAACGTAACATGGCAATAATACTGCTGGTTTGAAAAATAACCAGCCTACTAGCCGTAGCCCGTTAGCCTACCAGAAAAGCCACTGATCGCTATGTTCATCTTCCTCCTGCGCACTGAAACCATTGAAGTCGTCTTCTTCAGTGTCGGAGTTGAACAGCCTCAGAATGACTTCATCACACACTTTCTCAGTCTCTCTGTCGTTGTCGCTCTCAGTGTCACTTTCGTCTCGGGGTGAATCTGTGCTGTCCAAAACGAGCAGTGCTTTTTAGCCGGGCCGTTAAAACGAGCAGTGCTTTTTAGCCGGGCCGTTAAAACGAGCAGTGCTTTTTAGCTGGGCCGTTAGCCCGTAAAACTCTATAGATT
>CAKALG010044888.1:0-13183 GCA_916700815.1 Helicolenus hilgendorfi
GCTGTCTCGCTCCACCTCTAGACGTGAACGCGCGCTCACTCCACACTGCAGAAGAGTTAGTTTAGCCCTGAGAATATCTAGTGAATGCACAGGGGACGTTTGTGCAGAAATAAATGCTGCAGCTCCTCCAGACCAACGGAGCTTTCCCGTGTCTTGGGAAGTAGAGCAGGGAGACACGCTGCAGAGAGGCAGGAAAAGCCAACACTAGGATCGGCTCTAACTCATGTTCATGGAGAGACCTTCGTCTGGTCAGCTAACATTACTGCCAAGCAGCTGAAATATAGAGTGATATTGTGCTTTTAGCTGACGTGTGTCGCTTCACTGTTTTGAGCGATGCTCGTTCATGTCTATTTAGAACGAGCAAGCGCGAGCTCGACGTTGACTTTCGTTGATTTCACAGCCACAGGTGTTGCTGTTAAGAAGCATTTCTGAAAGTTACAAATAGTCCCTTTAAACAACCATGTCGAAAGACACATCCCGTGGTCGTGGAAAAGATGTTAGTCTGTTTGAGAAGGGTCAAATCATTGGCATGCATCAAGTAGAGAAAACATCGAAGGTGATTGCAGAAACTACTAAAATTGGGTTAAGAACTGTCCAACGCATTATTAAAAACTGGAAGGATAGTGGGGACCCATCGTCTTCGAGGAAGAAATGAGACATCATTTTCACACATGGATTGATCTTGGTGAGAAATTAATGCAACACTGGATGGAAATGAATCTTGTGACACTGCAGAAGCTTATCGAAACAATGCCACAGCGAATGCGTGCCGTAATCAAATCTAAAGGCGGTCCAACAAAATATTAGAGTGTGTGACCTTTTTTTTTTTTGGTGGCGACTTTTTTTTTGGCCAGGCAGTGTATAATTTTCACCCATAACAGGTAAACCTTTTTGGTAGCTACCTTAAGAAACCGAACTCAAACACCCCTTCATCTTAGCTTAAGGTTATTTATAGCTGCTATAGCGTGTTGGGGTGCTACAAGTGTAAAAGTAAAAAGGCAGCTCTGAAAAGAAGCTCTTTGATTCTAAGGAGCTGACAGTAAAACCTGACGTGTAGTCTATACCGTTGATGTTTTCAGATCATAAAACTTGTCTTGCTGTGCTGGAAAATATTTCAATGTGTCACCTGTTTTTCTTTGTTTGTTTGTTTGATTATCCAGCAGAACAAGAAAAATCCAGAACCAGACAATAAAAACATGCCAAGATAATTCACAAATATATGTTCGTTGGTATTTAAATCTTGCAGTGAGATTTCTCCTGCAACCCCAACACTCACGTTTTTAATCCCAAACCAGCTCCTGACATGACTGACATTCGCGTATTTGGTCGTCATAATGACACACACATTGAGCCCAGTCTGCTGCCTGGCTCATGTGTCGTCTGTCACTGTCAAGACACCGGGTTGCTGCCATAGCTGTTACTCTCTTTTTCTCCTTCTGTCTCTGCGGTGGTACAGGTTGAATTGACAGGATTTTAAGAGAGCAAGTCTTTCTGCTCCAGGTTTTTCTTTGTACTCAGGCTGTGGCAGGAGAAAGAAGACGTTTATACAGGACGGATTAGAGTTCATAGAAATGGATCTTCCCTCTGTTGTTTGCTTCAAGCTGACAAGCCTGGCTTATGCCTCAAAATCTTTTTCTTTTTGTGTTCCTTCCTTCTGTCGTTCTCTCCATCCATGCCATGCATCCGGTCCCCAGGCTGGTCCTGTGTCTACAGTTGAGCAGGCAGCTGACAGCACGGTGACAAGTGTTGAGGATGGGAGGATGGGAGGGAGGAAGAGGGACTAATGAAAGAGACAGCAGCAGCAGCAGGGGTCTGTCACTGCACCTCCAGATAACAGCCCGCCCGACTCTCTTTGATATCTTGTCCCAAGTGACCAGGTCGCTCCATCTCCAGCTTGTACCAGCGAGGTGGGGGTAAAGGTGCTTATTAGACACTTGTGGTTTTTTTTTCTTTTATCCCTTGTGCAAAGGGAGGAGGAGGAGACGCAGAGGAGGGTGGTGTCAGACCTCGCATGGATCGAAAAGCAAAAATCCAATACTGAGAAAGGATGGGCGGGTGAAATTGTTTATTTTAGAGGGTTACAGATCTCCACCCGATAGGTTCTCCCCTCCTCCCCAATGGATTTATATGAGAAATGCAGCATACTGTGCACGAGGAGGCTGCTACCGGGAGAGATATACGTACATGACTGACCACCTGTTTTTCTTACATTCACTTACATATGTTAAAGTGGCAGTAGTCAGTATATTCTTAGCATCATTGGGCAAAAATCCCATAATAACCTTTCAGCATATTGTAATTCAAGGAGAGAAAACTAGACTCCTGCTCCTCCTCATGACTGTTTTCAGGCTTTAGAAAATCTAGCCCGTGATGGGAGACTTTGACCAATCACAGGTCATTTTAGACAGAGAGAGCGTTCCTATTGGCTGTGCTCCAGTCATTTGACCAGAACTTGGCGTTCCTTCAACAGATTTCACAATGGCGGTGGCGTCACAAACTTTCTCATTTTACAGCTAAACCGTGCACTACAAGATGATTCTGACAACATCCGAGGAGAGAAATAGGCATTAACGTAACAGAATATTGATTATTACATATTGAATATTGATGGTCGGAGTTCGCGAGTGATTGACAGTTGGCTCTCATAGACGGCAGATGGACAGCAGACCTCATGTCAGCTCTTACTGCTTGTTTTCCTTCGGCCTGTGAAATCTTGCAGATGCTGTTAGGAGCACCGGAGGACACAGAGGGACATGATTTTTTTCACAATATAGCGACCGTTTTATAAAAATTGCTTTTTTAAATCATATTTGCTTTGGCATTAAGATTTTATTTCTCTTTAAAAAAAACAGTAACAAATGAAGATCCTGTTTTCACATTTGAAATGTCAAAAAAACCCAGCCCAGTCGCACAGCAGTTTGTGAAATAGTCATGAAATTTAATGTATTGGGGCAACGTTTTTTTTTTATTTAACTTAGCTGAATTGTTAACAACAAAATCAAAACATGCAAATTATAAATAATTAAAAAAAAACATGAAATTACTTTTTTTAAATGTAAAAAAAAAAAGTTTGGTATAGATTATATATTTCTAAGCAAAAAATAAACCACTTTTGAATTATTAACTGATGATAATGTACAAAAACAAAGATTGCGGACTGCATTCATTTTGGGACAGCTCAGGTCGTAGTAGTTTTAAATGCATGGATGGATGGAAATAAATAAATTGAATCTGTGATACATTAACTACTGTCTTCCTATCTCACAATTAATTTGTGTTCAAAGACACTTTAATTTAAAAATGCCTATCTATAATTTAAAGATAGGCAGAAAATGAACCACACTAAAATTAGTTGTCCTTATCACACACATTGTTTTCATGTATGATACACCTAACTGGCTACCACTTCACACTTGCTCTTTGCTTTTAAATGCATTTACCTCAACTATCCTTTATACTTAAAATAGCTTTAATCCCATTCAGATCATCATATTTGCTTAGACATATTCAATAACCTTTTTTATTTAGCCTAGAATTCTTAATATTGGGTAGAGACGTCTTTTTAATTTTAAAAACACCATTAGAATTGAATAACTTGTCCAGATTCTAAAATAGGCCTGTTGCAGTATTTGCTAATGCAGTACCTGACAGGAAGTAAACTTGGACCAATGCTGTTGCCCTAGGTGGGAGTTAGAATGTTGCTCCTTTGATGACAATTATGTCACGGTTCCGGAATCACCATCAGAAAACTTCAGAGAGGGTTCTTCATGTCGACATTTTGCCACTTTGAGTACAGATTTACAGAGATTTACAGTTTTCAACTGCATTTTCGGCAACGTTTTCAAAGATGTCTAAAACAAGCTCCAACACCATGCAGAGGCCAAGCTACTGCCTGGTAAGTTCATTAAGTTTATATTATTTGTTTTCAAAATGTTTTTTCTACTTGTGTTAAATGTGATCAGGAATGTAATTAAATTAAGGAAGATGCCATTTGAAATCAGTGGGACTAACAGATCTACAAATTACAATTTGTATCAGGTTTTTATTAAGTGCAGTGATTATTCTTTAATTTAACTAAATAACACCAATTTAATTTAAGTGTTTTTTAGTTTTACATTTCCTGTTTTTGGCAGTTTTTAAGGAAAAAATACAGGTGGTCTTAACATTAATCCAAATATTTTCTCATTTAGTGTATGGGTGACAATACACGACCATGTGACAGGCACAAACAAAGACCGTCCCTTAAAAGGACATGGAGGGCAGCTAATCCATCCGCTATTATAAGGTAAATGTTGTATTGCTTGTATGTATTGATGATTTAGCCTACTGTTGGTGTTAAGATTCTGGAGATTCAAACAACTTTTCATCTTTATGGAAAAGACCAAAAACCCTCGGGCCAGGCAGAAAGAGGAGAAAAGTGGAAACACTGGAGTCCAAAAAGAAGAAGGATCCCTCAAATCCCACATGCTATAAGAGTATGGATGACAATAAACAACCATGTGATGGACATGAACAAAGACCCTCCCTTAAAAGGACATGGAAGGCAGCTAATCCAGCCGCTATTATAAGGTAAGTGTTGTGTTACTTCACTGTATTGATGATATAGCCTACTGTTGGTGTTAAGATTCTGGAGATTCAAACTACTTTTCATCTTTATGCAAAAGACCAAGAACCCTCGGTCCAGGCGGAAAGAGGAGAAGAGTGGAAACACTGGAGTCCAAAGAGAAGAAGGATCCCTCAAATCTCACATGCTCTAAGAGTATGGATGACAATAGACGACCATGTGACAGACACGAACAAAGACCTTCCCTTAAAAGAACATGGAAAGCAGCTAATCCATCCCCTATTATAAGGTAAGTGTTGTATTACTTCACTGCATTGATGATTTAGCCTACTGTTGGTGTTAAGATTCTGGAGATTCAAACAACTTTTCATCTTTATGCAAAAGGCCAAGAAGCCTTGGTCCAGGCGGAAAAAGGAGTAGAGTTATTTCACTGAAGTCCAACGAGAAGAAGGATCCTTCGGATCCCACATGCTCTAAAAGCATGATGGATACCTCTACGAGCAGTCCCAGTCCCCAGCAGACCTTGCCACTGAGGATTCCAACTGAGGGCGAAGAGATGATGGACTTCTCTCCGAGCAGTCCCAGTCCCCAGCAGACCTTGATACTGAGGATTCCAACTGAGGCCGAAGAGATGATGGACTTCTCTCCGAGCAGTCCCAGTCCCCAACAGACCTTGCCACTGAGGATTCCAACTGAGGCCGAAGAGATGATGGACTTCTCTCCGAGCAGTCCCAGTCCCCCGCAGACCTTGCCACTGAGGATTCCAACTGAGGCCGAAGAGAAGATGGACACCTCTACGAATATCTCTTGTCTTTCCGAGGGCATTAAAGGGAAATCCGTCAGCGGCCAGCAGACCTTGCCACTAAGGATTCCACCTGAGGCCCCAAAGATGATTGGTACCTCTACAAGCAATCCCACTCCTCAGCAGACCTTGCCACTTAGGATTCCACCTGAGGCCCAAAAGATGATTGGTACCTCCAAGAGCGGTCCCAGTCCTCAGCAGACCTTGCCACTGAGGATTCCAACTGAGGCCAAAGAGAAGATGGACACCTCTACAAGTATCTCTTGTCTTTCCGAGGGCATTAAAGGGAAATCCGTCAGTGGCGAGGTCTGCTTGCCACTAAGGATTCCACCTGAGGCCCCAAAGATGATTGGTACCTCTACAAGCAATCCCACTCCTCAGCAGACCTTGCCACTTAGGATTCCACCTGAGGCCCAAAAGATGATTGGTACCTCCAAGAGCGGTCCCAGTCCTCAGCAGACCTTGCCACTGAGGATTCCAACTGAGGCCAAAGAGAAGATGGACACCTCTACAAGTATCTCTTGTCTTTCCGAGGGCATTAAAGGGAAATCCGTCAGTGGCGAGGTCTGCTTGCCACTAAGGATTCCACCTGAGGCCCCAAAGATGATTGGTACCTCTACAAGCAATCCCACTCCTCAGCAGACCTTGCCACTTAGGATTCCACCTGAGGCCCAAAAGATGATTGGTACCTCCAAGAGCGGTCCCAGTCCTCAGCAGACCTTGCCACTGAGGATTCCAACTGAGGCCAAAGAGAAGATGGACACCTCTACAAGTATCTCTTGTCTTTCCGAGGGCATTAAAGGGAAATCCGTCAGTGGCGAGGTCTGCTTGCCACTAAGGATTCCACCTGAGGCCCCAAAGATGATTGGTACCTCTACAAGCAATCCCACTCCTCAGCAGACCTTGCCACTTAGGATTCCACCTGAGGCCCAAAAGATGATTGGTACCTCCAAGAGCGGTCCCAGTCCTCAGCAGACCTTGCCA
This sequence comes from Helicolenus hilgendorfi, assembly GCA_916700815.1. Lineage (NCBI taxonomy): Eukaryota > Metazoa > Chordata > Actinopteri > Perciformes > Sebastidae > Helicolenus > Helicolenus hilgendorfi. The sequence continues at coordinate 6,351 of CAKALG010044888.1, forward strand.
CTGAGGATTTCAACCGAGGCCAAAGACAACATGGACACCTCTACGAGTATCTCTTGTCTTTCCGAGGGCATTAAAGGGAAATCCGTCAGTGGCGAGGTCTGCTTGCCACTAAGGATTCCACCTGAGGCCCCAAAGATGATTGGTACCTCTACAAGCAATCCCACTCCTCAGCAGACCTTGCCACTTAGGATTCCACCTGAGGCCCAAAAGACGATTGGTACCTCCAAGAGCAGTCCAAGTCCTCAGCAGACCTTACCATTGAGGATTCCAACTGAGGCCAAAGAGAAGATGGACACCTCTACAAGCAGTCCCACTCCTCAGCAGACCTTGCCACTGAGGATTCCAACTGAGGCCCAAAAGATGATGGATACCTCCAAGAGCAGTCCCACTCCTCAGCAGACCTTGATACTGAGGATTCCAACTGAGGCCGAAGAGGAAATGGATACCTCCACGAGCAGTCCGAGTCCTCAGCAGACCTTGATACTGAGGATTCCAACTGAGGCCGAAGAGATGATGGACTTCTCTCCGAGCAGTCCCAGTCCTCAGCAAACCTTGATACTGAGGATTCCAACTGAGGCCGAAGAGATGATGGACTTCTCTCCGAGCAGTCCCAGTCCCCAGCAGACCTTGATACTGAGGATTCCAACTGAGGCCGAAGAGATGATGGACATCTCTCCGAGCAGTCCCAGTCCCCAGCAGACCTTGCCACTGAGAATTCCAACTGAGGCCAAAGAGAAGATGGACACCTCAACGAGTATCTCTTGTCTTTCCGGGGACATTACAGGGAAATCCATCAGCGGCATGCAGACCTTGCCTCTGAGGATTCCACCTGAGGCCCAAAAGATAATGGATACCTCCAGGAGCAGTCCCAGTCCTCAGAAGACCTTGCCACTGAGGAGTCCAACTGAGGCCAAAGAGAAGTTTGATACCTGTCTGCATAAGTGTGGTCTTGACTGTTGTCCTAACTTTTGTCTTACCTTTGCAATGAGCAGGTTATCCCTCAACGACGAGCACACCTTGCCACTGAGGAATCCACCTGAGGCCCAAAAGAAGATGGATACCTCCACGAGCAGTCCCAGTCCTCAGCAGACCATGCCACTGAGGAGTCCAACTGAGGCCAAAGAGAAGTTTGATACCTGTCTGCATAAGTGTGGTCTTAACTGTTGTCCTAACCTTTGTCTTACTTTCGCCATGAACAGGTTATCCCTCAACCACAAGCAGACCACGCCACTGAGGATTCCACCTGAGGCCCAAAAGATGATAGATACCTCCACGAGCAGTCCCAGTCCTCAGCAGACCACGCCACTGAAGATTCCAACTGAGGCAAAAGATAAGACGGAAACCTCTACAAGTATCTCTTGTCTTTCCGGGGGCATTAAAGGTCCCACTCCTCAGCAGACCTTGCCAATGAGGAGTCGAAAGACGAGCAGATAATTGTATGAATTTCTGAAAATAAATAAATAAATAAATAAATACTCTCTCTCTCTGTGTTTAGCAATGCAGTTCATCTGTTCATCTGATATTCATATTAACAAGCGTTTCTTCTTTCTGCCCTTTCAGGAAATTCACTTCAAATTGACCACTTTTGATAGTATTATAGTTTAGTAGCTAGCATTGTATTTCATCTCTTAGCTCCTTAAGGTAATGCAGTTGAGCTTCCACCTCTGCCAGTTAAAATTTCAACTTCTAGGTTTTTCAGCAGTGTAGTTCAATGCATTTGAGCTTTGCCATTTTTGGGTAAGTCATTTCACATTTCTGCATTTTCAGAAATGCTTTGCAATTAATTTCAGCTGTCAGCATTCACAGGTATTTTCAGCAGGAAATGCATTTTCAAATCAAAATTAAAATAGTCAAATAAATAATGTTGGACCAAAAGATTTTTTTTTTTTTCCCCCAGAGCCTCGTGGGCTATTTTACATTGGTAAGTCCGGAGGCTTGAGCCCCGCTAAGCCTGCGCATTCAGACGGCGGTGAAGGGAGTGTGTGTATTTTCAGGAGTATAATCAGGACGATGTACTTAAAGTATTAAAAGTAAAAGTACGCAATGCAGAAAAAACAAAACAAAAACCTTAAAATTATTTAATAAGGAAAAGCAGAAAAAAACAGATTTGACGCTGGTGCCATACATTTTTTGCATGAAAAAGTTGCAAGAAATCCCATGTATAAATTTATATGCCGGCTAAATGACTGAGAATGGCATGATCTTGCGGTTGTCCAACATAAGATTTAGCACTATACGATACCAATCACAGCTGTGGCATTAATTTATGTATATATATTTTTGATCTCTTTTAATCATGACTTTTTATTGTGCTTCTTGTATTGTACTGTATTATATGCAATGTTTTATTTATCTGGACTTTGAGTCTGCAATAAAGTTTAAATTGAAAAAAAAAAAAAAATCAGGTATCATACTCTTGTAATCATGGAACGGGTAGTCTCTCCCTCCACAGCGCGGTAATTATTTCAGCCATCAAACGCTGTCATCTAATATCTAGTATCTATTAAATCTCTGTCTGTGATTATAACAGTGTTTGACATTCTGAGTCAGTCTGCTCAGGCTTTCAGGATTGATGTGCCCTTCTAAGAAAAAAGGCCGAGGCTGCTATGGAGAGACGGAGGCACCGTGTCCGAACACAACATCCGTTATTTGTGTGTTTTCAAGGTTCAGCTGAACCCCCTACTGTCTCCAAAAGGTCAGCCTATCGAGGATCTCAAAAACCAGCCTCATTTTCAGATTGACCTTCATGCATTTTTCAAATTATACGATGGATTGTGAAAGAGCCTCACAGACTCAAGGATGGTCGTTTCTCTCAACCCCTTAAGCTACATCTAACTTTAAAAATTTTAAATGCAAAAATATGGAAAACCACAGTTGCACAGCAGTGTTGGTCGTCTCAGTGTAGTTGCACTGGGGAACATTGGCTGGTTTCGTTACTTTACAGGCTTCTTTTATTATCAGATCACAGTTGAATCTGTGCTTCTTCTACTCTCAGATTGTGGCTCTCCCTGAGATCTATCTGCCCTACTGTATGTCTAAAAATAGAGGAAGGAGAAAGGCTGATTTCTCCTCCCTGGAGATAGATCAATAACTGATGATTGAGACGGGGATGAAAAGCAGGACAGGAGGAGGAAGAGGAAATGGAAGCCGAGGGAAAGAGAGGGAGCGGATGATGAGAGAGAGCTGGACACATATGGCAAACATTTCTTGTGAGAGTGGATTTAGAATATAGCGTGAGAGGATGTGGGACGTTGTTTGGCTGCGTTGCTGTTATTTATGGGGGAGTGGATGTACAGTAATGTGTGTGTGAGTGGCCTATATAAGTTTGTTGTGTGGGTGGGAATATGTGTAGCTGCGCAGGTTGCTAATGGTGTATATCTGAAGAAATGTGTGACTGTGTGCGATGTCTATTTTTGTGCAAATGTTAGAGAGTAGAGTTAATGTGTATTTATTTGCACACATAGTTATGGAAATATGTTAAGTGTGTGTGCATACATGCATATGTAAATTAAGCCTTGTAGCAGGTGTTTGCTTGCTTGTGTGACAATGCTTTTAGTGGATCTATCCTCACTGCTCAGCCATCTGCTCTATAGGTGATAACAAACACATTAGCTCTCAAACTGAAGCAAAACAACCGCTCCCCGACTCTCACCGGCTGTATGCACGAGGATTTCTAGTTTATATTACCTTTAAGTCTGCTCTGAGAATTTGTTAATATGTGTTTATAGCATGAGAGTCTGCTAACGGCAGGCGGGTGTTTTGGTGGATGGGTCAGACAAACACAAGACTTACAATCAGGTGTTTGTGTCCCGTGTGAAACTAAAAGTAATGTTGACTTATTTGACGTGACTCGTTGGTATTGTCTAACCCAAGCCAGTGGCTAAAATGGCGGTACAACTTCCATGTCCGTCACGTGATGCTATTGGGGCCGAAAATACTTTTTCCCCCATAATCTCATTTACCTTTTTTTACGTAAATCATCTTCCCAGTATGAACACTCTTAATAGTCCTTATTTAAATCATCAGGTCCTAAAAACTTGCAAAATGCATTAATAGCCAAATCCAGTTTGTTTCCTTCCTCCGTTCATGTGAATGAGACCCGGACCGAGTTAAAAGAATAAGCTACTGCGCCTGCTTTATGGGCTCAATGTATGCGGAAGATCGTCGGAAGATCCGAGTACTTTTCTCTCTCTGCAGTCGGGCCGTTTTGGCTTCATGTGCCATTAAGCAACTCTCATAGGAATGAACCTGCCTACAACGCTGTATCCAGTTCTCTTTATATATCCAGCTCAGGCATGGCTTGGCTCCGCCTCCTCTAGAGATTTGTGGTCTCGCCTATTTTTTCTGCGTGCTGCACACAGTTCACAGCACTGATAGACAGTATATTATATATGTATATTTTTATGTGTTGAAGGTTTGAACACTGAGATCAAAAATATACTGGTGATTTTTTTGTATATTTAGAATATGTCACAGGCTTTGCGTGTCAGCTGCAATTCCTCTAGAGATTTGAGGTCTCGCCTATTCTTTCCGTGTGCCGTGCACGGCTCACAGCTAAGGAAGACTATATTATATATGTATATTTTTATATATTTACAGTATTGTCATGATAGTTATTTTTACCTATTGTATGTCCTTTGGGAGTGTTTTTTTTTTTTTATATATGTCAGTATAGGTTTCTACCACACCCTCACACGTATTTTACATCCCTTTCATGTGAATTGTATTTTATTGTCGTTTTATATGTGTGAAACAAATAAACAGACAGTGAAAATTATCTTTTAACAGTGTATTGCAATCATACCAGCACATTACTACAGTTTCAATATGTATATTTAAAATATATCACAGGCCTGGCTGCGTGTCTCTTCTAGAGATTCGAGGCCTCGCCTATTTTTTCCGCGTGCCGCGCATGGTTCACATCAAAGGCAGACAGTGAAAATAATCTTTTGGCAGTATATTTACATCATACCAGCAACATTACTACAGTTTCAATGTGTATATGTAGAATATGTCACAGGCCTGGCTGCGTGTTAGATATTCGAGGTCTTGCCTATTTTTTCCGCATGCCGTGCACGGTTCAAATCAAAGGTAGACAATGAAAATGTTATTTTGACAGTGTATTAACATCATACCAGCACATTACTACTACCAGCACATTACTACAGTTTCAATGTGTATACGTAGAATATGTCACAGGCCTGGCTGTGTCAGCTGCGTCTCCTCTAGAGATCCGAGGTCTCGCCTATTTTTTCCGCGTGCCGCGTACGGTTCACATCAAAGGCAGACAGTGAAAATGTTCTTTTGACAGTGTATTGAAATCATACCAGCACATTACTGCAGTTTCAATGTCTGTTTGTGTAAAATATGTCACAGGCCTGGCTGCGTCTCTTCTAGAGATTCGAGGTCTTGCCTATTTTGTCCGCGTGCCGCGCACGGTTCACATCAAAGGGAGACAGTGAAAGAGGTCTTTTGACAGTATATAGACATCATGCCAGCAACATTACTACAGTTTCAATGTCTGTATGTGTAAAATACTGTATGTCACAGACATGAAAAAAGTAAAAAATATTTTTAACTCAACACTTCCTGCTTCCGTTTCAAAATAAAAGCCCTCAAGCGTTATTTTTTCCTGTGGACAGAATTCCTTCATTTGTTAACACAAGGCTTTTATTCTGAAATATTTACAGGACAGTGTTGTAAGAAATGTAGTGACTTGCATGACTCCATGAATGAATAAAATACAGGGTTTTAAGTGTGAATTATTACTATTATTTACAAATGAGCACACACTTCTTAACATTTTTCTATCTAAAATGAATGCAAATGACTTTTAAGAAGACAAACATTTTTTTTTATATCAACTAAGCCAGTTATACTCTAATTTAGTGTGAATGAGAAGCCAATAACCGTAATTTGCTCTTAAATAGTATTGGTATCACTCTTCAAGCCCATATGGTTCGATTTCTATTATAAGCTCTTTGTTCAAGCCAAAATGAAATCATTTCTTGGGAGTAGCTGTGACACTATGAGCGTGATCCAAGTGTAAATCCATCTCTCTGCTTCCCTGAACAACCTCTCGTACCCCCCACCTCCCTCTATCTCTTTCTCTCATTAGATCAAAGCCACACAGAGAGAACTATTGTTCCGTTGTGTACTCGAGCACGGCTGCCTGCCTGCACCGAAGCCAAAATAACAAACACTCATTGCACATATGCATGGGTGCACATAATTCACTCACACACACACACACATTAGTCATTGTTTCATCATGCACCTTCATTTACATACAGCAAGGACATTTCAGCTGGGTTTGTCAACAAGGTCATTTCAGCAAAAAACATTTGGGGATAAATGATTATTTGCTTGGTTGATATATAGGTTATATAGGTTGATATAATTTTCATGCAGCAGGAGACATTCAGCCTAATGCCGGGATCAGACTGCACGATATTTGTGTCTTTGACGATGGTCACCATGTCAGATCTAACGATCACAGCACCATATCTCTTGCAGTGTCTTGGTCGGGTGACTGGCAAGACTACACGTATGACCACGACCAATCATGGCACGTCGTATTCCACAATCATGCAGACGTCATCGGGGAGGCGGTTGAAGTCAATCATGGCGTTGCGTGTGATGCTTGAGTCTTGTGTTGCAAAAGGAAAAGATGGAAAAAACGGTTGTGGATGCGCTCCTCGGTGGCACAAAGAGGACGGTATGGGCTGTCCATACTTCAGTCAGTTTCGTTGTCCCACCTGACAGCAGCAAACTCGGCATCGCTCCTCGATTTCGACATGTTTGTTTATTACCAAGTGACCTGACTGCGACCG